>JAULBW010017440.1:0-96398 GCA_032358265.1 Vaucheria bursata | reverse complement strand
TGAACTGTAACTCTATGGACTTAATTTGTCTTATATGTGTATTCTTGTAAAAGTACATTCTCATTAGTGTGTTCTCATAAGTATGTTCTCATAAGTGTGTTCTCATATGCGTATGCTCTTAAGTAGTATTGTGTTGACAAGATTTATTCTTGGCAACACATGAATAGGGATTAATACATTATTGGCTTTGTGTCTTCTTTGCGTTTCTAGTGATGTTTATTATTGGTTATATGCATAGTCTTTAATATATTGATTCCTAACATATCATTTCATTGTGACTTTCCTTCTGCTGAGTTACACATGTTCAGCATAAACATTGCAATTAGATATATTAAAATTGATATATCTAACACTATTACTAATGCACCAGGAAGTATGGTGCTGCAGAGACAGTGTTCCACAATGATGGAAAAATGTAAACTGGAGAAAAGTTAAGATTCACATCTAAGGAAAATGTTCAAGAGCACACATGTTGCAGATGCCAAGACCTACTTAAAATGCACTATACGGAAGCCAGATAAAGGCAGGATATCAGAACTCAAGATAGGAATACGTGTAACAATGTATTAGATAAGGTATTGCATGTATTGCCAAGACTGAACCTCAGCAACACATTTCATATATTGATACCTCCCATAAACGAATTACTCGAATATAGACTACACATCGCGATAACATATAGAAGCATCCAAATTCGAGTAGAAAACAGCGCAGTAATTAATTCCTGACAGCAGATGCAAGTGCATTTTCAATATCCATGAAACCCCTACAAATTTTTATTTGCTGTTGTTTCATTGTGGATGATGGTACATTATCCCAAAATGAATTTAGTTGGAAATGACAAAATACTGTTGAAAATGTTGTATTTGAGGGAAAATGTGATCTCTCAGAAATGTCATTCGAATTATAATAATAAAATATGAATTGAAATATTGATGATAAGTATAGAACCGCGTCTTAAACTAGGTATAGAGCAGTAATTTAGCAATCCTGAGAGCTGTAATTTTTTCTTAATTTGCCACGCAAAATCATTTTCAGTATAAGTTGTTGTACTGAAGACAGTGCATGATGATAGCTGAATTAGTCATTAAGACATAAGCATCTAAGTGCACTTTGAAATTTGCTTCCTCTCAGTTAAAGTCTGGATTTTCCAGGAACTTGAGAAATATTTTGCTGGCATTTAGTATGATATAACGTGATGAGTTGATTTGTATCACTCTATTTGATTTGGTTTGATCTGTCCATACAACATACTGGCACAGTTCTTCATTTTTTTGCGTTTCATCAGTTTCGAAACAACTGCAGCTGCTTCCACGTGTAACTATCAGTATAATTCGGGAAAATTTATATTTATGTAACGGCAATTAACGGTCGTGTCATTAATACATTTCATCATGAGCAATGCTAAAGTTTGCTTCATTCATTAAAAGTCAGAATAACAAGTCAAGATGAAAAGGATTAGCTCTTATATTTTTACGATTAGCCTCCATTTTACTGTTGATGCACGTAATCTTCGTGGGAGTCGGGATGTAATGTCGCTTGGGACTCCAACAACTACATTAATGTTTACACAAACACCAACTACCGCCCCGACAGTATCGTCAGCATATGCAGTACTTGATCCAACACCAGATCCTACTCTAAATCTGAATTCAATGGAATTCTATGGTGATCATGCGAACCTGGTACCGGGGAAAATAATGGCCGATAACTTCATAAATTTCGGGAATTCGCTCTCGTACCTTCCGCCAGAAAATATATTTCTTGGCAATGGCAAAATTAGCTTGATCAATCCTCCTGCATTTGCTGTGTATATTGTAAAAGTTATGGGACAGAGTTCGTTCTCTGTGTCGTATTGGTACGATATTTTTCATTTAATCGGAAATTTTTTCAAAATATATTACTATTAATTCGTAGCTGATATAATAGCTTCAATGCATTAAAATACTCCATTCTTTGAATTATAATGTATAAGAATTGCCATTGGTATCACGATACATTTTTGAATATTACTGACTGAATCATCAGCTTCGCAAAAAACAACCGATGCGATATGAAATTTATTATTTTGAATTAGTCTCATTGATTAGAGCATTCGGAAAGCGATATTTTCCATTGAAAGGTTGAGGATCATAGAATGAAACTAGATACTTGTCTAAAAGTGAAGGCTTTATTCAAACCATGACAAATTCGTTTAATGTATTCTTATTAGATAAAAATATATTGCCCTTTCAATGAAGCATAATTTTCTCAAGCAACTTTGCAAATAATCAAGCATTGAATAACAAATATTTATTAGTTGGTCATCTTAAAGTGCACCAATTCTTCTACATGTTTTACTTCTTTCTTACCTATTGACTAGTCTGATATATTTTATGATTTCTTAATCAATTTTAACAGGCTTTCCGGAACCAACAAAACACCAATCAACTTGCGAATGTTTCTTACTTTTGATGAAAACTGCGAAGGCGCTAATCGACTTGCAGAGTTTACGACTGACAGGTTTTTACCAGAGAGTGAAGAAGTTCTTTCGAGTTTCAGTGGTGGGAGTATATTTCTAGAAGAACGCGTATATGAATTAACGCTCTGTTTTGAAGATATCCGGCAAGACGTAATTTTTGGAAGCATAGAATTCAAATATGCATAGAGTGCTTAAAAAATCAATTTTTTGCACTTAAATCTGAAATTGGGCTTTTATTTCACTAATACATTTCACATATACTGACTGACGATGGAGATATTGGATTTTAGTGGTTTTTTTAGTGTTGCTGGAAGTTTGGAATTCATTGTTTATAGATACGTTGTTGGTGAGTGCGTACATTTCTAAGCTGCGTTACGTATATTTTTGAAAGCATCAGAACTACATTAAATAGAAGATTGCTGTATGAACTATATTCGTATCTTGAACATAGAAATAATTTTATATGTATTACCAAAATCTGTTATTTTTTGATTTATTTGCGTATTTATTTTAATTGCAATATTTTTTCTACTTTAAACTTTCTTTTCTAAATATTTATATTTTTGAAACATGTGCAAGCATTTTAATGATTTTTCTGCCTCTTCATATTTTAGGAATGAATTAAAAATGTAATTCATTTACTATGTAACCAAAATTTCGAACTTGCAAAATAATTTCAATGTATTTTTATCTTGTGAATTGCAGTTTGAGTATTTTGCCTACAAATATTTGTTTCTTAAAATTAAATCTAAAAGGGAATTTATACTACAAAGAACAAACGTATTAAGCAGGCAAACATTAGTTAGACAAATCTTACAAGAATTTCTTACCGATATTGTACATGCATATATTCATTAGAATAACTTATTTTTCTTTACATTATGCTCTGAAGATTTGTTCGGAGGATTTGGTAAGTACTTATTATTGCCTTTGCACTTGAGCATGAATATTTCCTTCTTCATTGCATCGATTTCTTGACTCTGGATATATATAAGTTCCGTTAAACGCATAGTTTCCTTTATCTGTAAAAAATATAGCTGATTTATTACTCCAGGCTTTTAATTTTGAGCAAGCATTCTCCATATATTTGTATACAATATATACTTATATATATGCAATTTTGCAGCAATAATATATGTGTCGAGCTAAAAAATTTATTCATTTAAAGGAAAGTATTTGAAATGTTTAGAAATAGCTTTTTGCATATAATAATGACTTGGCTTTTTTCTTAAAAATTAGCATTTTTTGCTAGTATTAAGAATGCATGTACGCATGTACTTGTACCTCAATTTTTGCACTGGTTTCTTCATTGTCAAAAGTTGTCTTACAATCTGAAAAATAATTTGCAATGGCCAAAATATTATATGCAATAATATACGTGAGAAAACAGCATAAAAATTATCAGTGTATAGCTGAACTCGACTAAATTCAAATAAATTCATCTATTTTTGGTATTTTTTTGTTTAAAGTTCAAGCAGTTTTGCAACAATGTAGCCAAAATTACTGCGTAAATGATTGCAGTCTTTTAAATTTCATAATTCATTCAAGTGCATAAAAAAATATATACAAATTATACGGATAAATGATAGATTCAGGTCATTTGGACAAAGTTACTTTAAATGAATATGTGGATGACTGTACACTAACCGATATCAGCATCCAAGGATTTTTCAAGTTCTTTTTTTCTGGATTTTAGCTTCACAATTCTAGAACAAAAATGAATTCAAAATATAAATTAAAGCTATATTATAAGCATTTATATGCATTTTTGACCAAAAAATAAAACATATATATGTATATATAAATTTGAACATTGAAGTTTTTATTTAAGTTTATTGAATATTATGCATACAAAGTCTAGTAAGTCAACTAAGATACGCTGATTACTGCTTGATGATGACTATACTAGATTCAGTACTTGCAGAGAAACTAGATTATAATGACTATTACACTGATAATATCGAGTCTACTATGGTTATCGTATGTTCAAACAGAACTAGTGTACTAGAATACAATGTATGAAAACAGTTTTATACTAGATGCCTTACTGGACTAGCATATTAAGTTATTTATAACGTAGTGCTAGCTGCACCTAGTCAAGTAAGATGATACTAGATTAGATATTAAGGCAGCATACCAGATCATGTACTAGAGAAGTATATTTGATTATCAGAAGTACTATTCTGATTTAACACAGCTGACTACCAGTATACTATATTTATTATTAGAGCAGTACACTATTTCCATAATTATTAATTTTTGCTATCATATGTTGCTCTGAAAGTATAGCAGTGTACTTTTTTGTCTTGTTTGCAAAAGTCAAACCGACAAGTATAATTTGTTGACTTAGTTCACATATTTGTAATTATTTTAGTTATACCTGTTGAGTAATTTCGTGTTATCTTTTGTTACTTGAAACATTGTCTCCGCCACCTTTTCAGCTTCTTTTTTTAGCTTTGCTATTTCAGCATTGTTTTCTTTCTCAAGTTCTAATAACTTTTGATGAACCTGAAAATATTCATATACGTATGTATATGAATATGTATACATACATACATATGCATATACTCTTATATACAAGTACATAAAACTTGCAGTTGAAACAGCTAGGTAACAAGTTGATAATTTTATTCATGAACGTACATGTGTCCTTTTCAATCATTTATACATGCCATTATTCTTATTTTCATACATATCGACACAAAATTAAAAAATGGAAAAGTGTACAGAAATATTGATACAGATACATTCAAGTATATGTACACATTTGTATATACATATAACTATAATATACATAACTACATACATCTTGACATACGCGTATATTCATACCTCTTCTTCATCAAATGTAGCACCAACACTATCAAGCATCTCTAAATCAATCAGTTGTCCAAATTTCAGCATCTTGTAAAACAAAAAAGCATCATCAAAGTTTGCAATGTATACATATATATATATATATATATATATATATATATGTGTGTGTAAAATCACCATAATAATTGATGTAAACATTCTTTTCCATGCATAGTGTAAACTAGATAAAAATTCTCTGAAAATTAGCAATGCTGAATATTGATAAATACTTCATTTTAAACTAAATGGTTTTTCAAAATAACCAAAATTTCATACGCTTACATACAAAGAAGCCATAAAAATTTTATGTGCACTGAACATATAGTTTGATTTTATTAAATTCTGCAGTATGCTGAAAAAATTTCATAGAAAAGAAATGGCATAGTAGCTACAGATAATTATACATGACAAAAGTTATGCAGTTTTTCTATATATTATTATCAAAACTTGACTGTCAGAGCTTATTCCATTGATAATTAAGAATTTTAGCTTTGACACAATGAATATGGTAGTAATGTAAATGCTGAATTTGAACATGAGGGAAAAAACAATACTTCACCTTGGCAAACAGTTAAAATACCACAAACATTTGAATTTATTCATGTTAAGATTTGATCAATCCCAAATGTATACAAATACGTGCATATATTTGTACATGCTACCTGCATTTGGGCACATTTTTGGATACCCACTTCTTTGGCTGCTTGCTTCTCAATGCAGGATTTATCAAATTTTGCACGCTCTCTAAATACGTATAAAGAAGAATTTGTATTTGTACATATCTGTGTATTTTTGATGAGTTCATTTCTTTATTAATTTTGTCTGCATGCAGGTAAGAATGTTTATGTATGTACGTATACATCAGTACGTATGTAAATAAACATGTATACACGTATGTACCTAAATCTATATGAATATAAACGTATACGTATATAAGCGTATACAAGCAGGATATGTGGGTATGTTTTATATAGAACGCTAACTTCAACACAAACTAAGATACATTGAGTAGATATTCCATAAAGATACAGTTGGTTAAACAGAAAAATATCAATTAGTCGATTATATCGGGTAAGAGACATCAATATGCACACCAGCAAACAGAGGTTGGTGGAGTGGTAAAGCTTCAACTAACATAATATTCCGTCTAGTTGACTTGCAATGTATGAAAGTTTAATTCTACATGTAAAATTACCTCTGCATCTCTCTAAATCTTTCATGCTCCTTGTGAATTTCATTAGCTAATTCCATAGTTCTATAGAAAAATTATTATGGAAAAGACAAAAAGTAATTATTACTTACTGCTAATTGAGAATTCAATTGTTCACTGCAAATTTTTTAAAAGTATACATATATGTACTTGTTGATACATACAGACAAATATATATATAAGTATTCCCCGATTCATACGTACCAATATACATACAGAAACATTGATGCATATATATATATATATATATATGTAGACACTGATACATTGATGTATGCAGATAGATACATGCGTACATACTAACGTATACTGATATATCAAAACATACATAAAAACTAATACGTACAGATATAAAAAATGATGCATATAGATATGCATACCTATTATCAAGCTGCTCCAATACCTGATCAAGTAAACAAAATATAGACATATGGTCATAATTAGCACTGAAAAAATGTCTGTTATGCAGATAGACTAATTTGTTGAGCTCTTGAAAAATGATAGCAACAGCTGTAAAAGTCAAAATATATATGCTCTTATTCATAAAGATCAGTAAATGTAGCAACAGCAAAGCCCAGAAAGACAGAAAGAAAATGATACTTTTGAGGTGCAAATTTACACTTCAAACTTGAGAATGTTCTAGAAGCTTACTTTGTAAATGCATATTCATGCAATTTGCTAGAATACTAGATTGCATACTATAGTACTCGGCGTTCATGTAAACATGCAACAAGACTTGACATGACTGACACAATATCTAATGATGCATACTAACTTTAAATATTTCAAATTCTTAATTAAAAATTGCTGAGAAGCTGTAAGTTCGACCATTTAAAAAATTAATGATACGTATAGATAAATATAACATTCTTAGACAAAATATCAATTTTAAATACATATATATATATATATGTATGCATATGTATTTATGTAAAATTCAATTTTGTAATAAAATTTAATGACTCTTTAGATCTATATATAAAATTCTGCACAAAAAACTGCATATATATTAGAATTTTTTATTGAAAGCTACCTTTTTTGAAATAAGGGTGTATTGGCCAGGTTTGCACACTTCTACAAGCTTCATATTTTCACCGACTAAAAAAATACATAGAGATATATAAATTGCCAGCGCATTATATACTGTAAGATACTAATATCTAATAGACTACACCTTATATTCACGACTACTTTTTATACTAGATGAAAAACAAAATTCTAGAAATATTCTAGAATAATATTCATATTGAAGTCTGTGAATTTTCTTAATGCTGGCATAACACATATAGCGTCCAACAAACTATTATATCATTTTAAAAATTTGCTATATCCAGATCTCAAGTTGTACTTGTTACTCATTACAAGTGAAAATTTGTTATAAGCAAATTTATTAGAAGAAAATTCGTTATATCCGAAGCTACCAGTATACATATATATGCATGTATATTTTGATGATATGCAGGCTCATAGGCTAATTGTTTATCAGAACTTGTGACCTTTCGTAATCAAATGAGAAATTTTAATCGGTCATTGCTTAAACATGAACAGTCATCATTATTATGCATAAAATGTATCAAAACAAATAAACATTCTTTTAAATTCATGCTTTTAAAATAAGTAAAGTTCATTTTATTGTTTTGTCTGCCAACTTCAATGATGTTGGGTCATATATTGTATTTCAGGGTTATGTGAGGTGCTCGAATAGGGTCCCAAATAGGTTAGTTTTGAATGTATACATAAAACAAAAAGCTGCGGGAATTGTCAATATATCACAGTGTTAAAATTTTAATGTTGAAAATTTTTAATTTATTTTTAGCACATATCAGTATCTTTGACATTTACCAGATCCCTTTATTATGCAACATTGATTCAAAATTTGACTTTAGAGACAGTTACTGTTTTGGCTGATAAATGTTCCATAAAATTCATAATTCAATTGTGTACAAAAAATGGCCACACTATATGAATCTCTCATGCTGAACCTACTGGGGGTCTATTTGGGACCTTTACAGTCACCAATAATTAACTCATGATTTGCTCAACATTAATGAGTTCACTGATACAATAGAAAATCCAAATGATAAAAAAAATTAAGTATGATCATGGTATTGAAAAAAATTGCTATTTTTCTGAAAACTTCAGTATATAGCATAAAATTTACATATTCATTTATATTATTTACCATTAATGACTAGTTGAAGGTGATACTGTTCTATTCAATGTTGACCAGTCTTAATTCTAGTATATATTATATTAATATCTGAACGAATAAAAAATAATTCTATATTTACATCGAATTTCTTGTACAAGTGATAATGCAGCATTAGCAAAAGACAAATTAATAAAAAAATATGTATATTTATACGTACCTTGAGTCGAATCCACTGGTTCAATACAATGCAACTGGGATATATTAAGTGGGACCATAACAACCTATAGAAAAAAATTGTGTACAATAAACCTTCTAAGTTGGACATTTCATTGTTTAGTACCCAAATGTCCAACTTAATGAAGTGTCCAGATATACAAAGATGAAATTTTTATTTAAAAAAGTCAAAAATTTTACTTCTTAAAAAATGTTCTCAACACTGCTGCTCACAAAATAGTAACTTTTGAATTTTATATTTAAAATATGAATTACGTGATTAGAATCTTTTCTAATCTATTCCTGCAATTAAAATATGAATCTTTGGTAGATAAAAAACCAATTATTTACTGTCAATTAATCAAGTTTTCCATTGAGAAATTTCTTGCCACAACAACTTTTTGTCCGGTGTCCAGTAAAATAAGGTTTCCATCTATGAAGGTTAATTTATGACAGAAACTGCTTATTATGTTATCCTTCCTACTAAGGTGCCTGGAGATACAAAGTGTCCAACTATAGAGGTTACACTACGTGTACAGTATAATTTATATACGTATATATATGTATACGTATATGTATCATTTTTCATATACGTATGCATACACAGATACATCAGTATACGGATTCATAGGTATATTTGGTATAATTTCATTTGTACATACGTATATACGTATATATATATATATATATATATATTCCGATGTACACACCAGTGCTTACGTATATCAGTATACATGCGCATGTACGTACCAGATTATTCAGCTTTTGCTGTTTCTCGAGCTGCAGCAATGTTGATTCAATCTTCAATTGTGACAAGTCTTTTTCAACCTATAATATACATATTAAATGAATTTAATAGTTTGCTACAGTAAAATATTTTTATAAAAAGCTTTGACAAGTATTGTCTCCTAATTTAAAAAGTATTTCAAATTAGAGCAAAAATTAGTATAAACTCTGAACTAACTGTTTAGCATTTATGCATATATACCTTTGCTTTTTTTACATCGAGATTTCTTATTCCTGCATTATTTTTTTATTTCTTTCTTCATTTACAAATTTTCAGCAAACATTTTTTCCAGCTTTATACTATTTTTTGAAATATTTTATCTTGCCTTTTTTAACCAAAATATATATATATATATTTAGTCAAAATTTATAAATAAAAGTTATTCTAGAATCTTTCAGAATATTCTAGAACAAAATAAGTACTATCTAAATAGTGTCCAATAATGCCAGTTGATATTCTACAAATCAGATTATATACTACATGATAAATTCTATTATTTGACAGCTTTACCCCCCACCAACCTCCTTTTGCTTGCATGTTGATATGTATAACTGACAGCTTTTAGCATTACCAAAGATATCATCTGAACTATCTAAAAACATTATTAAATATGTATGGAGTCTTATTTCCGAAAGTCAATGCATATGTATCTATGTATGTATGTATACCTGTTTTAGCTTTGAGTTTTGTCGTTCTATTGATCTTGTAAGCTCGTCTATTTCGATTTGAAGATGCTGCATAGTTTCCTCAATGTCAACTCTGCATGCACAGACATACAAAGACCAGACAAGTCAGACTTGTTTTATATTATCACAAATGGATAAGGAGCTAATGAAAACAGGAGATTGTTTTGCATATTTTATTCAAGAGATGTGTAACATCTATATTCAATGTCATTTATACCAAATTTATATTTACACACAAATACATACATGTATAAATATACATACATGTATACATATATGCATATACATATACATAAATGCATACATATATGCATATACATATACATAAATACACTTTATGTATAAATTGATATGTCATACGTATATATAAGTTATATATAAAAAATTAAAAGATGAAGACTTGTAGTAAACAAAATTAAAATCAAATTAAAAACTAAAAAGACGCATTTTTTTGGAGCTAAAGACACATTAAAAGGCTACAATAAATAAACCCTAAGTCAAATAAACAAAAACTGAAGTACTACAAATGAAAGGCAGGCTGCTACATGAAAAAGGGAAAAGACAAAAAAAATCTGAAATAAAAAGTTCAAGAACAAAAATCCAAAAATGCCAAATTTTAAAGGACTCAGTTTCTTAACAGAAGAAAGTTTTTTAAGGGGAAAATTTATTGAAAAATACCAAATGAAATTTCCTTAGCAGCATATTTTATAAATGCTAATATAAAGTGTACGTATATGACAAGAATAAGTCAAATAAAGGAAAATGTTTATATGCTGTATTCAAGCAATATATAGAAATATATCAGCATGTATGAATGCATCACAAAGTACCTTGATTCTCGTAATTGAATTATACTTTCATAAACGCTTATTCCGCAGTTAGGAGGACAACATTCTGTCACTGAGTTATTTGTATTATCTGTTAACTCATCATCATCGTCGTCATAATCTAAACCTGTTTCATCATCAAGGTACTCAAAATCCTACAAAAAGTAAAGGCTCATATTGAAAAAAGATGTACATTTTTAGATAAAATAGTAAAAAATAATTATTCCGCAGCAAAAGGTTCAAACATCTAAACTATAATCAGATACCAGAGAAATACTTAACAGCTCATTGCAATGTTTTGAATTTTCCTTATAAGGTAATTTAAAGCTAAAAAACTAGATTCCTATCAAATAGGTTAAAAATATTTCACGACCAAAAGTTCTCAGAAATGCTTTTGCTTATGTTATAAACAAATATTTAAAAGATTTAACTATTTTAAAAAAGTTCATTGCATTATCCACCTACTCAGGCTATAGTAACAAAGATTTAAACAAAGCTATAAGTACAATTAAAAAAACACTGAACATATGGCTACATATAAAAATAGGGGCTACAATTTGTAGAAATATACAAGCAAAGCTTTTGTAAAAAATTAAAAAAGTATACATAAAAAGCCTTAAAATACATGGGCTTATCGAATATATGCATGTGTACTGATACACATTTATATATATATATATATATATCATTTACTTACCAAACTTTCTTGATCTTTTGAGCTTGAAGCTAGATCAGCTTCAGAATCTATTGATTTTTTTAGTATTCTTTTTATTTTCTGCTTAAATATCTGCAGAAAAACAAAAATGTTGAAAAAATATATATATATTGAAATAAAAGTATACATATTTGTTCCCTATCTATACTGATTCATACATTCATAGATAAATACATTTCATACGTACAAACAAATTTATACCAGTATATACGTACTGATTTATACATGCATACCTTTAAAAGCTGAAGATGTAGAGGGTTTGATGGTGGAACTCTAGACATAAATTCATTAGTAACTGTTTCTTCTTTCTCTTGCCAAGCCTGTTGTAGAAAATTTTATTGATTAAATATAATTGCTTTTCTGCTCTAAAAAGTCAATGATCAAAAGGAGAACTTTGATTGGTTCATCAAAATCATTTGTAGTGTATGGCGTGTTATAACTCTACTCTTTGATTGGTTGAGTGTAAAGCAAAAAAGACTAAAAAATCTCATTTTTAAGAAGATGATCTAATTAGCACTATACTTTTGAACTTTACAGTGTAGTAATTTAATTGGTTCAATTCCTGCACTGATTTTTGTTGCTTGCTAAAAATACAGCACATCTCACTCTTATACCAAAATATAACAGATGGTTTGTATATTTTTCCTTCCATTAATACGATTGGCTGCTTAAATTTAATAATTACAAGAAATTTGAAGTATTTTCGATTAGACTCGGTGATGCCTTGATTGATAAGCTTACCTTGAATTCTCTGTTTTTTGCATCAAGCTGTTGTCTATACGTACTTATCAATAAATCAACTTGCTGCTTCTCGGACATTACCTAAAAGGAAAAACGTTTTAATCCAAGAGAGGTATCATCTATATGTATACAATGATAGTATACAAGAACTACCTACGTTTATATACGATGGTAGTATGCAAGAACCACCTACATTTATATGCAATGGTAGTACATGAGAACTACAAATATACTGATACACATGCATTAACACGGATACACATGTTTATAAACAGTTATGCACGCATACAAAGTGATGCACATGCACGAACTCATGCTGACATAGATTTGTAATGATATATACGAATATACAAATAGAGGTGTACGCATATATTCAAATACTAAAATCAACAAAAAACATGCTGAAAAGCAACGAATACGCCTGTACATATTGACATAACTAAGCATATACGAATCCAACCACATGTATACATGTGCATACGTAAACGTATACACTATGGCACCGACATTCTAAGATGTATGAACACTTATTGATACACTAAAATATACATATATATATAAAAATATGAAGTAAACATTGGGCACTATATTTAAAAATCTGAAGCTGAATTCAGAACAATATTACTATTTGTTCATTCGTTGTAAATGAATATTCATTGGAACTGAATTTGCTGTATCCGAAGTTTATGGTATGTTCATCTTGCTATTAAAATTTTTGCAAATAATACTAAACAGATCTTACGGTATTGTATTTCTTCTCAAATGCAAAATCTCTGGTCTGGTAAACTTTCAAAATTTCAATTTCCTGCCGAATTGTTATCAGTCGTTGCTTGATAAGAAGTAACTCAGCTTCTATTGTCATCCGTTCATGCCTCAAGTTGAATACATCCTGCACAATAGTATAATTAACAACTTATAACGTCATCATAACAACAGCAAGTGCTAATAAATAATGGGCAACAGCATAAAATAGCAGCTTTTGATAAGGTAATAATTTCATGTTCATCTAAATGTTATATAGACTGATCTTTCCCAAAATTAACAATTCCACTATCATCATTAAGTTTAAGAACACAAAAAAACATAGTTGGCTCATGCAAAATTAGCGCACAGCCAATGTCTTCTTTAAATACAGTATGATAATAGCACTAAATTTTTTATATTGCTACTGGTATACATCAAATTATACATTTTACTATTATACTATGAGTTAGTTACCTCATCAAATTCCATAACTAGAGTATCGGTCTCTAAAATCAAAGATTTTTTTTCATGCTGCAATACTAATAAATTTATTTGATATTCATCTTCCTCTAGTATACTTCGATGACCTGAAAAAATCAATCAAAAATTTTGATTTTTTTGTAATGCATTCTGAGTTGTTGGTTAAAATTGTTATGGTATTGCTAGCCATGACTAGCTGTGTCTGTTTCTACTGATGTATACTAGTATAGTATACTATCCAGTATACTAGACAATATTTATAGCAAAAAATAATTTCTAAAAGAGTGTGAAGCCAGCTGAAGCATAATTTTTACTCTATACTAGTCATAAATATACATATATTCATACACATATTTGTATGTAAACCGATGAAGCAATCTTACTTTCTGATGATATCCGAGACCCTCGTACAATCGGCAAACACTGAAAAATTGCATCAGAATCACGACTAAATTCTTTGAAACCAGCCATTGATTTTTTCACTTGACATTCACTTGAATTGTAACTTGAAATGTCACTGAGAGCTATATTTAAAAAATAAAGTAATGAGTTAGTGTGTGATAGCAGTGAGTATAAAATATGATACATTCAATGTTAGAGTACCCAATACAAAAACGGGGAATTTATTGAATTCAAATTAAAAAATATGCAACCTCAAAAGTATCCATCAAAACTTTTTCTCCTCTTCTTAAATTAAGAAAGGTAGTACACTGAGATAAATTGTATGCATACATACGTATATGCTGAAAACATTCTGATACGTACATCAATTCAAATATGATGTAATATGTACTATGTATACATAAATTCATACAAATAAACTACATATATACGTGCATTCATGTATAAAATATACTGAAGAATGCAGAAACATGTGCAAAGATTCTAAAAAATTCACTTTGCCTGGATTTTCTTGTTTAATGTTCTCCACATTAGAATGTCTAGATAGATTCAAATAGAACTCATCGACCTAGAAATATATACATATGCATATTAATAAAAGATTTAATGAAATTTGGAAAAAGCAGATAAAAAACGGGAATTTAGTTCTGGCATTAAGTTTATATACTCTTTAAGGTTATTGAAATAATATTTTTCATAAATTTTTTAAATGTACTTTTTATTTGAAAGGGTGTCAACATTAGTGGCTCTTTAGTTTATTTTGTAAGAGAATAATAATTCAGAACTGTTTTTGAAAGGTTTAGATGTTTCACCAAAATCTAATTTTTGAAATGATAACAATACATGATTCATGAGTATAAGCATTCATGTATACGTATGTGCATTCGTGTATACGTATGTGCATTTATGTATACGTATATGCATTCATGTACACGTATATGTCTGTATATATTTATGTATGCATGTATACATTTATACATGCATTAGTATACAAAATTGTTCATTAAAAAGCCCTACATATCAAAAAGTTATATATATATGAAAATAGTGTAGCTACACAATTTCATATAAAAATACTTGAATACTCAATATATACATTTTATATACAAATATACATATTTATGTATATTATGTTTTTTCTATGCAGTTTCATTGAAAATAGGTAAAAAACTAGATAACTATTCATTGAAACACAAGTATATATATATGTGCACTCTATTCCTATACAAATTACAATTAAATTGAAAAGAATTGTATGCAGATATGTATATATTTGTATATACATAAAAATTTTACCTTTTTTTCAGTATCTGAGCTAGTTTTTGGACAAAATTCGCTTAACTTTGCCATTCCAAAGTTCTTATTTGATTCTAAATATGTATTAAAGATATTTCAAATAACGACAAAAAAATGTACATGAAAAGGATATATAGAAAATAGACAAAAATATTGTATATCTATCCTAAACTATCTCCAAGAGTAGTGATTGGTATACAACATAAAAAGAAAAGATAAGAAAAGACAAAGCAATAATACAGATTAAAGTAAAACACTACACTTCAGCATAGAATTGTTCTTGAACCTTATTTTTTAATTTCCTATTCAAATAATGACTAGTATACTGGAGAGTATGCTATATTGCTAGTAGCATGCAGTAATACAAACAAATACAAGTAAATAAAGCTAGCAATATCTCAATACTATTAAATCTGGGACCTTATTTGAAATTCAAATATATACCCAGGACTTAAACAATAGTACTCAATAGTAGTAAAAACACCAATAGTCAAATTTATATGTAAATACTAAATTTTTTGTTCAATTAGATGGCTATGTACCTTGAAAAATTTTGAATTCTTGAAGCTCATCTTCTGTGTAGTACTCCCTGGGGAATAAAAGTACCTAAATATAGTACTTCAAGCATGCATGTGTACATTTCAGTATGTAGTTACCTTAACTCTGGCCATTCAGAGGGATCAAGTTTTGGTTCCCAGAGTTTCTCAACTTTTGATTGGCCAATTTCCAAATCAATATCTCGTACCTAAATTCATACAAATATATACATTTAACTTTACTATAGTACTAGGAACTAGTTGAGTTAGGTTAAACTAAGCTATTATAGACTGCCTGAATCAATTCATACTATATATATATGAAATGAATTTGACATAATACTAGGAGAGATAAAGAATAAAAGACATATATATATATATATATAAATTTGAGTATGACTATGTACATTAATCTATAAATCATTTTATTTACCCTCTTGACATTTCTGTTTATAGAATCTATAATCCCACGTTTGATTTTTCGTAGCTCCAAAAATTTCTTGTTGAATTTCATTTGTACATTATGCGCTAATTCCTGCAGCAAAAAAATTAAAGTATATTTGTTGAATACTTGTTATCTATGCTATGTAAATTGTTACATTTAAGCATTGAACTGTATTGTACTGAACTGTATACTGAATTGTAATGTATTGAACTGTATTATGCTGAACTGTGAGCTGACAAAAATGAATTCTTTGAGATTTTGAAATTCAAATTTGGATTTGATGACTCATCATTTTGAATTAAAAATTTCATTTTTTAGATTTTCCACTCTTGTGAATTTGCATAATACATTTCTCTAAACGAATAATTATGACTATTGAAATTCATATAACACAAACATAGGCAAACTACTTAAAGTGTTTAATATTTTATAACTGCTGAAAAAAAATGACCATTTAATTGAATAGAAGTAATTATTTTGTAGCTATAAGAAAGATAGAATGTGTCAATATATACTTGGAATTTATCCTGAAAGCGTAGTAAAAATTTTTGCCAAAAAAAAAATATACATATATGCATTGAACCTGTAACAGAGCCATTTCAATATTTTTTTGCCTAACATTGAGCTCTTGTCCTTCAGGAACCTATGGTAAAAAAATATCTAAATAAGACAGAAAAAAGATAAAATCATCATTATATATATGTAATAAAATTACATGATATCTGACACAAATTTATGGTAGTTTCTAGAGTATGAAATAAGCTTCTAAATATAAAAAAGCAAGTATTTTAAATAAGATAATACAGTAAAATTTGGATTTGACATATTCAAATTCAACAATTTTTTTTGCTTAAAGCAAATGTATGAAGTATTTATTCCATGTCCAAACTCAGCTTCAAATCTAGGAATATAGAAAATTTTGAGTAAAACAAAATGATTAGGTTATCTCAATAAATCCTTTGCATCTAAAATTTTCTGTAGTAAAAAAATATAAGATCATTTTTAAAGAACAGTAGACCTTTTAGTTAATAGTAAAAAGATTATACTTCACATAAAAATGATGTGCAAATATTGAAATTTTATGTATGATGAATTTAAACATAGAAAGCTATGGCAGAGAAGAAAAAAGAGCAATATTAATTCTGAAAATACAATATTCAACTTGAATGTAAGATTTTTCCAGAAAATTGTTTCAAGAAATGTATCTATGGCTGTACTCCAATATAGGTTTCTATACAGAATATGTAAAGGACTAACTAGTAAACATCAGCATGGAATAATTTACTATCACTTTTGAAATACTATAAAAAAGTTGTTAATAATAATAGTATAATAATTAATAATGCAGTAAAACCTCTTAAGCCAGATACTTTAGTAAACTGGACAGCTCGCAAGATAACGGACTTTTGTTCTTATCTTATGTACATTTAGACACCTCATCAAGTTGGATATTTTAGCACTAACAATAAAGTGTCCGACTCGGGAGGTTTCACTGCTGATGTAAAAATTGCTAGTGACCTGATAATTATGTGAAAGCTTAAGCTTATAATCTCCTATTGAGGCCATTGCAGCCTGCATAGCTGTATCACTATTGTCTGTATCAACATTGCCTGTTGGCTTTTGGCTTTCTAAAAGTTTCAGTTCTTTTTTTCGTAAGATTCTCTTATGAAGACGAGACTCAAAAGACGAAATCTATTCAAATATAAAAAGAAAGAAATATTTTTCAAATAAAGTCAAAAACATCCTTAAACTTCAACTAAAATTAAAGGTAGTTTTTTATAAATGTTGCTACAGCTAATATTAAAAGAAATGGTTTTATATATATGAAAAAATATTTAGCCGAATAAAATAAACTTGTAGTATATTTGTGTACATTTTACATAGATAAATTTTATCCATTACTTCACTACTAAAATTTAATCTTATAATTGTATTCCAATCATAATACTATTACAGCAAAAATAAAAAGAAACATTTTCATTAAAAATTGTAAGATTCCAAAAAAAAATAAGTTTTTATGAATATAGGCATCTGTACTATCCAAGTGGCAGATTTTGGAATCAGAACCAACTTGCTAGAAGCTTTTACCACGTAAATATTTAACAGAGTTATTTGATCATGTTACAGTGGATGGCCAATTATCTCTACAGAGATAATCTTAGCAACTTAACCACCAACATATGTTATAGGTTAACAGTTGTACATAACAGCTAACATAAATTGGTAAAAAGTAGAAAAAGCCAATAAACTATTTAAATCTTTCAATTTTTCATAACTCTTCAAAAACTTGACACTTAAAAAAGACTAATTATGAGATGAAAAGTCTTCAATGCGTATGCTATAAAATCCTTCTTTCTATTAGCCAATTCAATACTAGCTTATTTGGGCTCTCTTTAAGTATCGAGGAATACAATTTTTACAGATATAACAGTACCACAAGTTTTTGAAAAAAAACTACTTAAAAACTTAAATGTACTTCTGTTGTTGTATTGAAATGAAAAACTTTACTATGCAACAGAGCAGAAGTCTCTGCCTACTAATTGTTCTAGAATAATTCTAAACAACTGTGAATTGAATCTAGTATAAAATGTAGTTGTTAATATTTTACATAATCAACTAGGTATTATTAGCATACTAGTGAACAGATTAGCTAAAAGACTATGTTGTTTAGAATAATTATCGGTCGCACACAGACGTGCAGAGAGAGAGGATAGAAAATAACAGATTGATATTACAGATTAAAGTATAATACTATACTTCAACATAGAGTTGTTCTAGAATCTTACTTTATAATTTCCTATTCAAGTAAGGACCAGTATACTGGAGGATATACTATATTACTTGTAGTATACGACAATATCAACAAATATAATTAGTCATGACCATCAATATTTTATCATACTTATATATAAGAAAAATGGTATAAATAATCTATAAGAGCAATCAAATGTCAAATCAAAAATGTATTTTACTATTTAGTTACCTTTTCAGCGTTTGAATGAGTATTTTTGCCTCTTTCATCTCCGCATGGTTGTGATTGGTTTAGAGGTTCAACGCAAATTTTTTCCGACAAAGAATTAGACATTGTAGGAGACTTGAATGAATTTGAATTGCTAGTCAACTCTTCTTCAGCATTTCTGCAGTAGGAAAAAAAGCATGGAGAACTTCAATGTGGTAGAAAAATGTACATATCTATTTATTGCGTTTGTAGCTATTTAAAATTTATCAAGTATAGATGAAAATGTCTCTGCTAAATATTCGTATATACTGTATGCAGTGCGTATATGTATGTATGCATAATTTACATTTTGTATATTTAACTGTATCTGTATGTATGGATTTGTATACATTTATCTGTAGTTAAATATGCTTGAATACTCATGTGTATACTACAAACTTAGATAAAAAAGAAGTCTCTCATAACAAACGTTTACTTACAACCAATTTTTCTCATTACGAAAAAACAAAAATATCGTATTATTCAAAATTCACTTTCAGTTTTTGTTTGTAAAAAAATTTGTATGCAAGAAAAAATTATTTTGGTGGCTTTGACAGATTTGTTGCATTCAAAGGTTACAACAGTTTTTTTTAATTTGAAATTTTCAATAGGTTTACTGTATACAAAGTTTACTGTGGTTGTATGTTTCTGTGTACACTTCTATATGCTCATGAGAATCATAGAGGTTATTAATTTTAATGCTATTTTATTTTCTGTAAACTTAAATGAATTTGAGTTATCTGAAAGACCAAAAATAAATTTGCTTAGTAAAGCACTGTTTTTTATACCTCTGCTTTGCTCGAAAATCCTCTAATATTTTTATCATCTCTGCGCTCAGCTTTAGAGTTCGAAAACTGGATACCTATAAAACATAATTTTTGTACATTTGAATATGCATATATATATATATATATATATATATATGTATACATATCACAGTAAACTTCAGATACGACAAAATAATTGTTGACAAATTTTTATTCATAATAAATAAACAAAAACTGATAACATACTGTGCCAAGATACTCTTTAGATATTTGGATATAGCAACTTTCGGATATAGTAACTTTCGGATATAGTAAATTAACTTGGTAGTCGTTACACATTTCTTGTATCCAACTTTACTCTATAAGCTATGAATTTATCACTATGAAAAATCAGTTTAAATAGAAAGAGGTCAATTAAAGTTGCATATCTGTTTAAAATGTACTGTCTACATTATGCGTTGAAATATATAGCTCTGCATGTACATGTACTTCACCTTATAATCCCACCGAAGTGCTTGAATAGTTATCAGTTCAACCTATAAAACAGTAAATAACTCAATCAAACTAATATTCTAATAAGATGCTTTAATATCATAAATCTCAAATGTAGAAAGCAAAGCTCTAACACCGAAAAGAAAGAAAAGAGCAAGATTAACGGTGAAAATAGAATCTTTAACTTCAACTTTATATTGCTCCAGAACAATGATTTAAGAACAATATCAATGGCTGTACTTCAACATAGGCTGCTATACAATATGTGCACATTAAATAAGTAATTGATAATATAAAAAAATATGTAAAGGTAAAAATAAATGGCCAGCAATAATTAATAATCACCCTCTATATTTTAATATTTAATTTAGATGTAATTCATTTATAGAGGTTTCACTCGATATCTTCATGCATAAATTCACCTCTAAATTGTCAAAGTATTTTGCTTTCAATTTGTTGATTTGCTGCTTTGAAATATCTGTTTCATACTCAAGTGACTTGCGAGTCTCTAGTAACGCTGCTTCCTTAGTAGCCTGAAGCAACCATTAAAATTTTTGTTACTATAATGTTAAGTAACAAGTTTAACATGAAACTAACATATATTTTAATAGGATGTAATGCCAGTATATTTTTTAACAGGAAAAGATACATGTTCACAAATTTTTTTAACATACAATGTAACACTAAGTTAAACTGATAACAGATAACATAAAGGATAACAAAGGTGTCAACATAAGATGAGATATCATAAAGTTAAGATAAAAATATAGAAAATGAATGTTAACAGCTGTTATAAGTTAACAGCACTTAACAGTCAGTATTTAGTAAATATCATGAATGTAAATAAATACTCCAGTATGGAGATAAAACTGGTAAAGTAAGTCCATAACAAAACATTACTTAACAGATGTAACAAGACAGCTAACATAAAAATCAATAAAACAGTAAAGTTACTCAAGAAATATGGAAAAGGAACAATATTTTTATTCAAGAGAATGCTCTAAGCACAATGCCTAGAAATATAGCTAAAAATATTTATCATAGAAGCAGAAAAATCACATTTATTTACAGGCATATATTAATATATATACGTATGCATAAATGTATATACGTATACATAAATGCATATACGTATACATAAATGCATATACGTATACATAAATGCATATACGTATACATATATACTTACGCATACATACATACAGATAGATATACATATATACTTGTACGTATACATATACGTATACATATACGTATACATACATACATACATACATACATACAGATAGACATACCTCCATTATTTGAACATATTCTGGATCAACAACTAATTCATGAGCCTTCAATCTTATGCTTTCAGGAAGCTTCATATTTTCCTCGCATAATGCTTTATATTTTTTCCTCATCTTTTCAATAGTCTACTATCATTAAAACATGGATAAAATATTTTATACTAATATCTATATAAAAATAAATTCATAAACTACTTTGTTAATTGAAATTATATATATATATATATATCAAATTAAAATTGTATTATATGCAGAAATAGGAATTTCTGCATACAATAAATATTTGTAACTTATTAATAACCTACATGCTTTTTCACAAGTATGGTAAATATGTAGAATTTAGATCAATTGTTGTCTCAAAAAAAAGAATATAAAAAATGTAAAAGCTTTATCAATGCTACATTTAGTTAAATTACATTTTCAAAAAATTTATAACACCTACATACGGACAAATCATATATATATATATATGGATAGAATGTAGGCTTAAAGAGCTTACCTCTTTAGTTTCTTGCTTATTTCTTTCAATTTGAGCTTTTTTTCGACCCACTTTTGTATTGATTCGAGCCTCTTCAATAGTATACTCAAAAGATTTTTCATCCTTTAAAGGTGTACACAAAGGATTAGTTATCAACAGAAATATTTACCTCTTTAGAAACTATGGCTCAAAATGCAATGATGTTTATAAATTTCAATGGAATTTTATCTTTTCAAAGAATATAAGTACAAAAATTTGCTTCAGTTAATGCATATTTGACACATAAGTACTTATACTTCATAACTTTGAAAGGAATATATTATCATTAAAGGAAAAACTTAAAAAAGGATGCCTTTTAATGCCTTTACCAGATAGAAACAAACAAGATATTTTATTCCATCCAAGTTTTTAGACCTTCAAAGGATTATCTTCTACATAACTTTTTTATGCTTAAAAGAGATCTTACTTTTCATCAGTAATACAACATAATCGAATGTGTTCATCCGGTAGAGGAATACAGATCAACTTGAAGTAATAATCTTTTAAGGAATACATTCTATATATATATATATGTATATTTCAACCTTTTAGAAGAGTATACAAAATAACTTTTGTTTAATAAAATCTTACACTTTTGTCCTGCAAACGAATATAAAAGTGTGCATTAAAAAATTTAGTAAAAGGGAAGTATGGCCAAATTGGAATTATTTACCTTTTCAGCTTCTACCATTTCTGGTATTGAACCTTTCAATGCAAAATTTGGGTCATATCTGGAAAATATCAAAATTCAACATAAGCTTTTTAAAAATAATTCAATAGATAGAAAATCATATATATATATATATATATGCATATTACAAAATAGATAATTTTTAGGCATTCATATATACTTTTAGTCAATGTAGAAAGTTTGATTCTTGTTTGATATTTCAAGATGAATATAAATTCTAGAGTGCCATTAACAAAAATTCGATTTTTGGCAATTGGATAAGTTAAAAGGGATGCATGCTGACATATACTGTATCACACATTCAATTGCTGGTTTAAAAAATTATGTATTCAAAATCTGTAAATCTTTAAAGCTAGAATATAACACCTGAAAAATGGTTTTTAGCAAAAATTGATTGTTTCATCAATGCAACTCAATGATAATAACTCTTACAATAGTAATAAACAAGCAAATTTTTCATGTACATAGATCCAAAAGTACATAGCTAAAAATAACTCATGTTTAAATGCCCCTAAAAAACAACTAATAGAAAAAATATACTAGTCTAACTCAAATTTTAAATAAAAATTGCTGCATACTACTAAAAAACTTCCTAACTTGGACAGTTCATCAATAACTGCTCTATTGTCCAACTTAGGGAGGTTTTACAACAAACAAAAACGCATAGGTTTTATAAAAATATCACTATATGTATATATTAGTATAAAAATTTGATGAATGACTGTGCATATGCAATATTTAAAATATTACTATAAATCATACATATATATGTAAACATAGATAAATATATAGTATGTATGTCATAGATTTACAATATATACTATGTTTAGAAAAATTTAACTTCATCATCAAATAAACAGAAATGGCTGTTAACATTTGACTTTACCTCGCATTTTTCCTACCATTCTACTCCCTACTTTTCATTGATATAAATGCTTTACAAAGTTAGACCAAAATATTTTCAAGTCTGAATAATTGCTATATTATATGTATTTAATCTATTTACATTGAAAAAGGCAAGTAGCTAAACAATAACAAAAAATATGCATAAATTTATTAACAAAAAATATGCATAAATTTATTAACAAAAAAATGATCCCCACCTTTCACAAAATGTATGCAATTGATTTTTTGCTTGTAATACTGAATCTTCACTGTTGTCTAAAATATCATAACCTTCCAGAGTGGGAATCGAACCTATTCCTTCATTGTTAAAAAGAGACCAATGAGGGTAGATTCTGCTCAAATCTGATGCATCCAGCAGTTCTAAATCTTGCATCCTGTTTACGTTTTTTAATGTTAACAGAAATAAACTGAACTGAATTCAATAAACTGAATTATTTTAAGACATGGACTTAATTGATTGAAATTGATTTGAACTAAACTGAACTGAACAAAATTAGACTATACTAAGTTAAACTGAACCGAATGAAAACGAACTGAACTAAATAGAGGTAAACTGAACTCAATTTTATTCATCCTATGTTATTCTTCACAATGCCTTACAAGCAAACTGGTTGAATGTCAGTTATATATTGACCAATGAAAATTTTTCTAAATTTTTCTTATAGAAGAGTGACAATTATGATAATTTGATATTCCTTCTAAGTTAGAAAATAGAACTAGAACATATATTTTCCTAGCTCATATAGGAATGTATATATGCACGTACCTAAGTCTATAAATATTAAGAAGTCCATCAGTTCCAACACTAGCTAGCCATTTTCCATCATTGGATATATCCACATCTGTAACTTTTGCAGCAGAAGAATGTCCTCGTAAATGAATATTGCCACTGAAAAAGGGTACAATTGAAAAGTCACATTTAAGAACGCGAATGTATTTTCGAGACTTTTAATCTATTAAACTCTTGACTGTAACTTATCAACAGGTAAAAAAAATAGATTTGGCAGCTGCAGCTATTTGAAGCGGTTTTGTACTTTGTAAGATTTGATATCAGCTATATTTTTCTTAAATAAAATTTGTAGAACACTCAGAAAAAGGATCTTGAGGAGGTAAACAACTTGTGGTAAGTTTCAATTTAATGCTAAAATCTATACAATGAAATTGGATTTTTCAAAAAAATGTACGACTAAAACGATTAAGCCAGATTTTAGGTAGTATATATGTATTCATATTATAGAGCACAGAAAGATAGACAGAGAAAAGAAATATTGTATTATGAATCAAGTAGTACATAATTATACTTTAACCTAAAATTGTTATGTAACTGCACATTCAGATAATGGCTAGTATACTGGATTTTATATTAGACCAGTTTACATAAATAAAAACAAGGATAATTAGGCACAGCTAGCTGTATCCTAACAATGCAATACTAAAAGTTCAGACATGACTAGTAGTTAGTCAAACTACATTGCATAATGCAAAGCCGTATAATGCACAAAAAACGAACATACAGAGCTAGAAAGCAATGAGAGATTCAAGAGATTTAATTTACTTCAATGTGTGACACGTGTACATGGGAACTTATTTGTTGCACAGTTCTTTATACAGATCACTTATAATTTGTCTCTTACTCCTAATGTGTCATAGTACACATATAAGAAGAATAGTACTTTTTACTAGTATACTATAAGGTATACTGACTGCAATACTATACAGCATGCTAGTCTAGCCAGTCTGACAAATATTGAAGCTAAGAATTGCAAGTGCACTATTGAACAGAAATATGTCATGGAAATTCAGTATCATCACAAAAATTGAACCTAACAGCAACCCCCAACTATGTATTCATAATTGTTCTTTCTTATATTTCAGCAATAATAGAATAATTTATTAGCATAACAGTATTAGGAATTAAAATAATTGACCATTTACAAATTAGAAAAAAGGTAAATACGCCCCTTCCTCTGCAACTATATTTGTAAATTTTTGATTGTCTCAATAAAAATTTTATCTCCGCAATTCCAACAAAGTTTTTGATCACTAATTACAATGTAAACCAAAATTATTTAAATTCATTTATATGATGACAATTGAATTTGAATATTGCATCTTTCATTGGAATTTCCTAATATTTCAAAGTCAGAAGGTTTATTTTATTTTCTGTACTCAATAAAGCATAGTTATATTCTAAAATAATTCAACTTTTTGCCAAATCTTTCAACTTCATGGTCAATTACTATTGAAATGAATGTTCAGCTTTTTATTAAAGAAAAATTTAATGAAACGGTCATATACAAAAAATTTTCACCTTCTTTGGTTGGAATTGAGAATCGAAAAGCATCCGTCTGTCCATCCTGTTACAATTTTGGGGCTTTTGGTTGGTCCGCAGGCCGATAAGTAGCAAATTTTACTCGAAGCACTAGAATTGCTAGATGTAAAGAAAATATGAATATTATACTTTTTTATCGGAAATTTTCCTTAACTTCAAGTCATTTGTATATAGAAATGAGATGATTTTACACATCTTGTGTTAAATTTGTACAAAACATGTACACCATAAGAAAAATTTATTAACAAAAAGGATACAATCAAATTAAAAAGTTTGTTTATAAAAGTAAAAAAAGAGCAATAAATTAAAATATATGATATATTTGGATAAATTATGTATATATGTAACACGCATATATCTCAAATAGGCCCTTAAAAAGGGCGTATTGTAGATTTTCAAATTGAATTGAAGTTGAGATTTTTATATCACATGGTTTTTCTCATCGTGCCAATAGCGCAAAGCCTACTGAAATCAATTTCTGAAGTGCTTGAAAAGTGCATATGTATATACTATGAAAATATTTAAAAAAGGTTCTGAACAGGTAGTGAATTTTATGTTTCTGTATTTTAATAAGAATAGTGGCAGTACGCTTTCAGAAATTTAAATCTTGTATTAACTCGACCAAAAACACTCATTCTCAACTATTACCTTTAAATCGACTGAAGTAAATGATTATCCTTCAACAGTTATGTGCACATTTACATATAGTACTGTCTTGTCTCAAAACAAATTGAATGTTACTCTAGAACAGTTCTAGCATATTCTATCTAGTACTGAGTTGTTGTCAATATAACAAGTAGTCTACTAGATGTTCTATGTAAATTAACCCACAAGGTGCTCATCAAAACAAAAGTACTACTGATTGTTCTTTCAAGGAAACATTTTTACATATTCTGTAGAGTCATATATTGCCCAAGTTGAACTTAAGATATTGAAATGTAACCTATGGATTTCATGATTCTGAGAGATTATTGTACCAAAGTTTATTGAATAAATATGTTTTTAACTTATAAACATCTTTTAGATGTAGATAAGAACTATTCATAAGTTGACTTACCAAGTGGATGTATTCTTAACAGGGTACATACAGTCAAGTGCATAATTTGCAAGCATACCTCCTTGATCACCACCATGTACCACCATGAAGTTTTGCAAGGGACTATTCTCTGCAAGCACGGAGAAATCATATTTGATCAAATGCAGAAGCTAAAATTTTGAATTGATAATGAATTTGGTACATGTATTCATTATCTACTCTGTCATAGGTATTATATGAAGATAATGTAGATACATACTGATATATACATACAAATATACATATGCATATGCATATACAAATATACATACATATATAGGTATACATACAAATATACATATGCATATACAAGTATACATATGCATATACAGATATACAAATATACATCTACATATATAAATACAAATTGATACATATGTTCAGGCATATATTTTAATGCATAGCAATAAGTCCGCATACTAATACAGAAATGAGTACAATTATGTTCATACATTTTTCAAAATAAGAAAATATTCATATGCTAGTTTGAACAATTTATTCCATATTTTTTTTTACAATTTTCCTAGTAATTTAAGTAATTATTCATGTATGCAAGTAATCTGATACATACTTCAAGGTGTACACTATGACACGTGCACTCTTTGAAGTATACACTCTATGACTCTCACAAGCTCGTAGGATTCCATGATTAAAGAAATAAATGAAAACTCTTGATATGATTCACTATGGCAGTTCAGTATGAATGATTTATGGAAAACATGTAAACTGATACAGCCGAATATAAACTACGTAGCTATAAACTATCTATTATGCATACATTATGTTATACATGCATACATACATACCTGAATTTATATAAACTGCATTGAAAGCAGGATAAGTTTTGTTTGATTCTTGATCTGTATCTGAACTGTTAGCATTCAGACCTGCACTGCTGAAGTCTAAGTCTGATTCATAAACGTTTGTCAATATTAGTTTACGTAAAGCAATTTTTTACTATACAAGGTAATCAAGTAATAAAATAGGTACAACAAAGTAAAGAGTCTTCTTATAGACTTTGACATAAATATTATTCTAGAATAATTGTGCATCGTTTTGAAGTAATGTTATTGAACATTCTGGGACACTAGTATACTGCCTAGTAATTAATGTAAATGCAGTCTATTAGATATAGCCAGTGTATTACTAAATTGTATATATGAAGCAAAAAATAATATGCACTTGTTTTTTAGTGGATATTTCTTAGTTACAAAATTTGGTAAAACTACCATGCATATTAAAAAGCAAATAATCATTAAGAGGAGATTACTAATTTTAGATCTCAAGTATTATAACTGTAGCATACGATTGAGTAGACACAAAATTTAGAATTATTAAATTGTATACATGATTTTATGTTAAAAAGTAAACATGTAATGAAGTACGCATTCAGCAATGCACGCATCCAGTTTAGATGTCAATACATATAGACACCTTCTACATTCTATGGAACATAAAATCAGCAGGTAGACGAATATATTCGGGTTAATTCGTTGCTAGCCTTGTCAAATCTAAACATAAAGATGACAATTTGATACTAGATTTTTCGATATGACTAGATTTTTTAATATGACTAGACTTTACATTACAACTAGATCTATATTAGAACTAGATATTATGCAACGGCTAGGTTATGTAAATTTTATTCGATCACTAGATATTATGCTGGCTAGTTTTTATATTAGGATTAGACATTTTTCTAGGGCTAGGTTTCATACTTAGGCTAGATTTTTAACTAGGGTAGCTTATATTCTAGACTAGTTTTCATACTAGAACTAGTATTTGCTCTAAGAAAAAAGTTTTTATATTCTTTCCAGAAAATACGCTAAAACAGGACAGTACATAATTTATACTCTTGCAGGAAATTTTACTAGGACTAGATTATTAATGCTACAACAAATTTTTGTACTAGTAAAAGATATATAATGCTACCAGTTCCACAGAATACTACTACACTATGACTAGAGTTACACCCTTAAAAGAATCAACCTTAGAGCATTATTGAGGAAAAATATTTATACTGAAATATTTGATACAAATAAAATATACCTTGGTGAGTCAAATTCCCAGAATCAGTGTTTTTGCACAAAAATTCCCTACTTCAGAAAAAAGTAAAATATTCGGAGGAAAAACAAATTTTTCTTCAATGCATAATTCAAATTTAACGTTTGAAACAAAAAACAAATACATATATATATATATATATATATATATAAATTACATGCAATTTAATTAGCTTTTCAATAACTAATTCATGCAAAAATATGCATACATG
This sequence comes from Vaucheria bursata, assembly GCA_032358265.1. NCBI lineage: Eukaryota > Xanthophyceae > Vaucheriales > Vaucheriaceae > Vaucheria > Vaucheria bursata. The sequence goes on along the minus strand of JAULBW010017440.1, from coordinate 66,502 downwards.
ATACATAGAAGCTGATTAGCATATATATGCATGTACTCATAAGCTATGATTTAGATAATAAAAAAATGTATACGTGCTAATAACTACATGATGAGATATATAAATTGACACACAGATACATAATATGTGCATACTGCTAAGTAGATAATAATAAATATGAACAAAAATTCTGGCAAAACACAGCATGCGCAATATTACAAAGCATTACCTGTAGTGTAACGGATAAACTTGAATCAAAACATTTTCGATCCAATACGTATATGAATTATCAAAATTTTGAATCAAATTGTTGGATAAGTCAATTTCTACCACCCCAATATCACCGCATGCTAAAAACAAAAAAAGTATTGAAAAATATTATGCATAGAAAATATGTTTACATTTATATACGTATTAAAATCATATACAAATTCTTACAACTTATAGAAATGAAAAAAAAGTTAACTCTAATTGAATGAACCAATCTCTGTAACCTCAATATCATTGCAGACAAATATAACAAAAAGTATACAAAAATTTCTCAATAGAAAATACATATATATATACATGTATGTATTAAAAATTTTGCAAATTTTGTAGGGACCTAGAAGCATATATAGAAAACAAACAAAAGAGAATGCTAAAATAACTCTAAAAAGCCATATTTGAATGTGAAAATGATAATATAAAGAAAAATTTATACTAATACAGCTTTCAATAATACCAAGAAATTTAATTTTTGCTTGATATAGCTCTAGCATACCTACTTTGAATATGCATTTGTTACTATTGACTCAGATTAAGTACTATACTATTCAGTACTGCACTAGTATTCAGTATACTATACTATTCAGCATTATACTACCATTCATTTCTATACTACTATCCAGTATACTATACTGCTATCCAGTATTATATTACCATCCATTGCTATACTACTATCCAGTATACTGCACTATCTAGTATACACTACAAAGTGCAAGTGCACGCATCACTATTATTGATCATGTTCTTGTTTTCTCTGCTGTTTTTTCATTGCTTTAATCACATCCTTAATTTTGTATACCAGTTTAAAATACCTAATTTTTTAAAACCCATTAACATTTACGTGTATTTATATTTGTATGTTTGCATAAACTACCTGCTAAAAGAGCTAAAGAATCTGAACGCCAGTTTATTGATAGAGGTACTGATCCACTTGGCAATTTTACAAAACCAGTAGGTATAATTTCATATTTATAGCTTGTTTGGGCAATTTTATGAAAAAATACTATGCCGTCCGCTCCGGCTAAAAAAAAATCATGGAATTAATCAGTATGTATTCATGTATGCATGCATCAGTACATTATCTACCTGTAGCTAACCATTTTTCATTAGGACTGAACTCCATCGCAACCACCTTTCCTCTATGAGGCTTCATTTTCTGAAATTGACCATAAAAAATAATTTCTCAGTTTCTGCAAGTATAATTCATGAACTTTTTGCTACAAATAAATAAATATGTAAAGCTCTTTTGTAGAAAAGGCTTTATTTTCAAATACTATAGTTTATAACCATCAAATTATAATGGGCTAGTATAATTTGTTATTATTCAAAGTCAATTTATTCTGTGCTTCTTTTGTAATAATATAGTATGTAATACGCTTAACAAGATTTAACAAATGTAACAAAGTTATTGCAGTAACGTAAATAACAAAAATCAATAACCACAAATGTAACAATATTTGTATATACTATATGATATGTAACACAGCTTCTCATTAACATATCTAACAAATTTTGTTAGTACAGCTAACATTGTAACAAAATACTGTATGCAATAGTAACAAACTTTGTTATAGGTTAAGTTGTACTAACTAATGTATACAGCAAATTTATTAATATAATATAAACTTTAAAATTTGCACTGTTATCAAAAATAAAATTTACTATTCCTTTTTAACAAAGAACTAATGCTATAGTATGCATTAAAAAATCCTGTTGCAGAGTTATGACAGCCTAAAACAGTTTACTGACCTGTACTAACTTAAGCTTACAGTTCTCTTGGTCTCTTAGAAGTAGCTGCATAACACCATCACTAAGGACAGGAATGACAAGTTGCATAAAAAAATAAACTGGATTTTCTAAATTTTTTACGTTTGATTTTTAGATTGGAATGTGAATTATTTGTCCAAAGTGTACGCACTTATGTGAAATATGTACGCATATCAACATGCTACAGCGTACAACAAAATTTTAGAATATGAATACGTAATATAGTTCCATACAGGCATGCGTACATACATACATACATACCTATATCCAGCAACTACATACAGACATAAATCATCAGCACCTTGAGGTAGAAAAATGGCAGATGTGCTTGACCCTCCTGCATAGAAGCATGCTTCTAAAGGAACCTTTAATACAAATGAGAAACACAGTGGACAGTATATTTCATTAATTCACTTTTAACAAACTTTTTCTTGCTTTGAAAAAACAAGAAAGTTATATTGCGGCAAGTTGAGTTTCAAATTTTCGGATATAAAAAATTCTTGGATACAACGAATTAAATTAGTGGTCTTGACAGATTTATTACATCCAACTTTACAGTAAATAAACATATATACAAAAAAGCTTAAGTGCAAATAAAATGGTAAACTAAAAAAAGAAATACTATTTTAACTCTATGAAATCATTTTTCTAATTTTAAATTGTTTCTAATTTTGCTTGCATCTTACTACAATTGGGAAGGGAGGTTAGAGGCAATTTTATTTAAACTTATGGCAATTTAAAAATATGTCAAAAACTGAAATGCACATGATAACTGAAAGGCCTGATATAAACAGTTTTTTTATTCTTTCAGCCTATTTAAAAATTTTTATTGAGACAAAAATAGCCTCTTTAGAGGTACAAAACTTTTGATGCACTAGCTCAGCTCAAAAAAACAATTTAACAAGAGGAGGTGGAAATAGGGTTGAATCCCAAAAGTGATAGAAAGTTACTGAGATTAGGGCCTGAAAATTTCAGAAGTTTTGCAGGGGAGGAAATGGCTAAAAGCAGCAATACGTACAGAAGAAAACTGGAAAAAATGCAAAGAAATTTTAAAATAATTCCAAACGTCTAGAAATGGACTGTTCCCAGAATTTTAGTATTTTTAATTTTAATGTTCTTCAATGATTATTGTCATTGGATAAAAAATTCACCTTATTCTTGATATCCCAAGTGCGCACAGAGCCATCTTCACCAGCAGTGACACATATAGACATACCCTTCCTATTCTGGCCAATAGAAACGCTATCTATACTACCACTATGAAAACACGCAATTGGATTTCCTTGGAAAAAACAATACAGTAAACTTTGAATTCAATAAATTTGCTTTTCAAAAATTTTCTCTTACAACAAATAAATGAAAAGATACATTGCATCAAGTTCAGCTAGAGATTTTTAAATGTAACAAATTGTTTTAATGGTCTTGACAGAATTGTTGCATTGAAAGTTTATTGCATTTAAATGTGACCAAAATTTGTTAAATTTATCACAATATTGCTAGCCAAGCCTAGACATATTTGTTTGTATTGTTGCATACTACTAATAATATAGTATACTATCCAGTATACTAGCCAATATTTGATTATCCAGTTACAGAACAATTTCTTGAGCAATTCTACGTTGACATATGATTGTGCACTTCAATTTATAATATCACTCTGTCATTTTTTAGTTTCTCTCTGCTGTCTCTAGTTCTCTGTGCTCTAGCAACAGTTAATTTAAAAAGCTGGCCTTCTAGCTTGCTGTACTGTTGTCATTGAAAAAATATGCATTAACGATCCAGTAAAACTGTTAATTCAATTTCATGTGGCCATATCATCCGTACTCCAAAAATTGTAGACTACATTTTTTCATTCAGCTTGAGATAATTTTAACCTCTCGTCTCTTCTTCCTTATCATTAAGTAAAAATAATTGAAATATTAGTGTTATGCTCATTGTATATGCTAGAATATACAATTAAAAAAACAAATATTTCATATTTATATATGCATGTAAACTATGCTTTGATAAATTGAACATATGTTTGTTATTCCCTCAAGATTCATTTTTTCCATATTTTTAGCACTCATATTGTCTAGACTCATTTTGAAATGCTTTTAATTGGTTGATATAATAAAATACTAATACATACATACATGCATGCACCTTCAAGTTTTTTGTTATCCTTTTCTAGTGGTAAAATACGTAGTGATCCTCTTCCAACAGTGCTTTTGTCCACTACAATATAATGTTCTTTTTCCCAATTAAAAAAATTCTCAGAACTTTCCACAGATTTTCCGTATGCTAAGTTACACGGAACTACACCTTCTCCCATGCAGATTTGCTTGGTTGGTTCAATTTCAATCTGTATGCATATTATAATAAAAGTAGATAACTACATTAAAAAATTTTTTCATCTTAACACATACGTACATATATTATGGATGATTAAGATAAAGAAATACTGTCTTTGCTTACAATTAAAGTATTTATCAATGTGTACTTGGCGTTCATTTAGATAATCACTAGATGTATGTAAGTATGTACACATCTATACATGTGTGCTTGTATAGATGTATGTATATGTATATATTTGTACACATATTTGTATATATGTATGTATATGTATATATTTGTATACATATTTGTATATACATGTGTATGCATGTATGTATATTTGTATGCATGTATGTATATTGGTATGCATGTAAGTATGTATATATGTATACATGCATATATGTGCCTTATTTAAGAAATAACCAGATACATAAAGTATTTATCTACTTGTATGTCAGCATGTATGTATGGTAAAAACATATTTGTATACATGAATTTCTATCACAATATTCCAACAGTGTATATCATAGCTGAGCATTTTACATAATTTACACCAGAAGGGTCAGCTTCATTTATGGCCTTGTAGTTCCACCATTTTATATATCCATCATATCCACAGCTTATGAAATTATCGCATTTTTGGTCGAGATGCAAGGATATGATTTTTCCTAGAATGTACATATTCATAGCAATACTTCAATTAAACAACTTGAAGAAGAAAAACATATAAGCATACAAAATATCTGTGGATAAGAATTTGAGAATTTTGGCAGGGTGCACAATTTGAAGAGGTGCAATCGATAGATTCTATAGTATTCTTATCTAAGATTATTTGTCAGTACGTAATTTTGTACCAGTAAAGTGTATGTTCCAGTGTATATTAAAGTATCCGTATATGCGCATGTATCAGCATGTATGTATCAGTATATGAATGTATGTATGGCGTGCACATGTATGTATATTTGTATCATAATGAAGATGTATACATATAAATGTATACATAACAGCCATATACAGTTGCATTTATAGCAAAATATACTCTAAAATCAGTAACTTTTACTAATGAATAATTCAAAAATAAAAAATGCTATAATCAAACCATTATGACATTGCAAATTATTAGGCCTCATTATTTTGCACTTTATAAACGAGTCTTCCCACAACAGCATTTCGCCGCTTGCCGTACCGCTCAATGTCTGCAGCCAATAGAAATTCATAAAATCAAAATAAACTAAAATGATTGGACAATTTTTCACTAAAAGCTTGGTAGTTGCTTTGTATTGAACTTAGCATATGCTATATATTTGAGGTACCTTAAATGATTACAATTTGATAGTTTGAACTAACCAGTTTGGTACATTTCAAGTCTTTTTGACATTTTAGCATTTGATTACAGATAAAAAATAATTTTAAATTCTATCTAAATTCGACAATAATGAACATTGAGCTTCATTGATTTTCAACAGTACCCGAAATATGTATGCATGTATACATACGTGCGTTTGTTTGTATGAGTAGTTGATTTTGTGGCTACATATTTGTCGAAACAGCAAGAAAAAGATAAATGTTAAAAACTGGAGCATCAATATTTTTAACTGCATATCCAACTTACTTGCAAGTAGTATTCTAAAACAACATTCTGTAACTTTGATCTAGAAATGCCAAGTATACTGGATAGCATACCATTATACTCTGTTAGTTTACTGGATAGTACACCATTCTGGTCTACTAGTTTATTGGATAGTATACTATTCTAGTCTGTTAGTGTACTGGATAGTGTACCGTTATACTCTGTTAGGTTAATGGATAGTATACTATTCTAGTCTACTTCAATATAAACCAATATCGAGCAAAACTGAAAAGGACTAAAACTATTAGCTAGTATGCATATATACAATATTTAGCGTTTACCTTTCCATCAAGCAAGATAGAAAATGCATATATATCTGATAAATCTATTTTTCCAAAACGGCCAATCTCCCCTGAAAACAGGCAAAATTATTTATTGTCAATGCAATATACTTAAAGATATATATGTAAATATACATCCATGCTTGTTTCTATATGTGTAAATCAACATGTAAGCATACAACTACATATATATATATTCCTACATACACTTCATACCTTGAAGCTTTAGCCCTGTAAAAGTCGAAGTGATTGACCAAAAACGGATATGTCCAACCCCGGACGTTACCAGTCTGAAATTAGTTAAAATTGGAAAAAATAGAATAGAAGTACGTTGCGTAGATTTGAGAATTTAAAATGCCATATTCAATTATAACAAACTGAATTTTGACTAAAGATGACTGTTTTGAACACTACAATAAAAAATTGAAATCAAGATTTTTAGTTTCCATGCAAAAAAAACAGCTGCAACAAGTAATATTAAATGTATAAATTTATATTGAAACACATATGTACATTTACATCCATATATACATGCATATGTCCATTTACTCAGTGACAAAATACGGAAAATATAAATGAAAGTTAGAACATGTACAAATTTATGGATGTTCATGTTACAAAGTTTCTGTATGAAGAGTATGCAAATTCATGCTATTGGACATATAGGTTAGTGCATATATTCATGCAGTATGCATACATTTATTGGTAATGATATTACAGTACATACGTACATTCATACCAAATAAATACTTATATTGATAATATATATATATATATATGTATATATCAACATACCTGTCATCTCTATCAGGGGAAAAACGAACTGAAAATATATCATGTCCAAATGCCTTGCAGCTGTAAAATTAAATAATATATATATATATATATATCAAATATTAAAGATAACAAAGTGGCATTATCAAGGGAAGAATAGCTTAATATAGGTGGAAACTACACAGAGCAACACTATCAGGGGAAGTACTTCTATCAACTTCAACACTAAAATTATTCTAGAAAAATTATAAATACAGCTTCCTAGCTAGTATCAGTATATTGTTCAATACTACCTTTCACTACAACACCTCTAAAGTATACTATAAAATAATTTATATAATTTATACATATATATGAAATTTAGCTTTACACATAGTAACTACTTACTTTTCATGTATTAACAAAAAATGATTGAAAAATTTGTACACTTTTTCACTATTTAAAAAACAATTAGTTCCATAATGAGAGGTGCAAATGTCAAAGAGGTACAAAAATACAATGAAAAAATATCCAATGTAAAGAAATCACTAATGTATGCAACTGATAAAACTGAATATTTGAATTGAACCAAAATTGGTGGATCTAAACACAATTCACTACAACAGTTCAGCATGATGGATTCATATAAATGTGTCCACAATGGAAAGTTTCTTGAAATCATGTAATGCTATTGATGCAAACATTATTTTTGAAAAAAGTATATTTTTGTGCAAGTAAAATATCATTCATTTGAAAAGACTTTCATTGCCAATATTGAAAGAAATAGGAGGTAAAAGCAACTAAAATCAGTTATAGTCTATGGAAAAAGTAAAACCTATGGTTCATGGGGTGCTAATGATGTATCAGCATGAAATTACTTCATTTCAACAGTTATTTGGAAAAAAAGCAAAATAAGTTTAAAAAATGATATTTTTGTGGTTACAAACTGGCAGTGAATCCTCGTATTAAAAGTCTGTAATATGAGAAATACTGTGCAGCCAGTATTACTACATAGTAAGAATGATTGTTATTTTTCACCAAGAAAAATATTTTAATAAAAATTGCCCTGGATTTCAATTTTTGACAGCTGAATGTTAACATATTCAACTATGGTCTTAAGATGGAACTACCCATAGGTAAAATTTGTGATGGTACTCTTCGAATACAACACTTACTGTTTCTTTTTTTGATTTTGGGGGGCTCGACAATTTTAAAAAAGTAAATTGATTGAGTCCAATAAAAAAAGTTTGAAATCAAAAACAGACTTACTGTAACTTAATAGTTTGACTCTCCCAGTTCCAAATTGTGAGCTGATAGTCTGGCGCTAGCGACACACTTGCAAGTAGATCTCCAGCAGTATTGAAATCCAGACAACTTACAAAAAAAACAAAAAAAATTATAAAAACTTCAAAAAATACAAAAAAATTGATAAAAATTAAAATTCATATTAGAAAAAAATTTAAAAGTACAATAAAATTTAATATTATTTAAAAGATTCTTCAAAAAATTAAATTTTTCTTGTTTTTACATTTCAACCAGAAAAAAAATTATTGTCTACAAATAATGTACACAAATCATGTTCATATCGTGGAAGTTAGTAACATTTCAATAATTTTAACTAGTAGTTCATTACATCAAAAATCTAACGTTGAACTTGGCCCTATACAAATTTTTTAAAATTGTTATATATGAAATTCACTAAAATTAAATTTGTTGTATCCGAAGTATTCTACTGCATAAGTTTATTTTAGAATTATTTTCATTTACGCTTATTTTGCAAGTAATCAAGCCGATAAAATTATTATTCAAATATATATATATATATATATATATTTATATGTGTGCAAAAACTTAAAGTCTATAGAAAAATTAGAGTGCTAGTGCAAAATAATTATCCACTTAGTGATTTATAACCTTCAATAAAATTTCAGAAACTATTCTAAAAGATAGATAAAAAAAATGAAATGAAAAGTCATCAGAACTTGTGTCCATCCTTTCAAATCCTCTATCATCAGTGTTGCAACTATCATTCTTAAAATTTTTCTTATCCCTAAGATTCCTCACCAATACGACTTATTTGCAAGTACAATAACAAGTTCACTTTTTGTGAATTTTTGCTAACAATGAATTGCCAAAAAAACTCATACTGTGCACTAGTTTAGCTTCAGGTTTTACAAAGTAATGAATTAATTCGTTGGTCACAATATATTTGCTATAGCTGATTATAAATTGCTCAATACTAATCACAAAATAATCGTGCAATGTTCATATATAAATTGCACCTGTACCCTTTTTGAGCGCCACCCGATAACTTCTTTATAGCTTCGAATTCGGGGTATTTTCGGATATATATAGAGGGGGATTTTTCATTGCTTTCCCCTATCCCAATCAACAACCTTTTCGGATGTATAGCAAAACAGTTTACTCCACCTGTTTAAAAATTTCAACTTAGTGAAATGTTGATGCCAATGCTGTCCCCAGAATTACGCCTCAAGTGAAAGGTTGCAGGTATGGAAATATATACAAAAATCTATTCTTTTCAAATAAATGCATGCAAAATTAGCATAAAACTTCATTTAAGAAAAAATCCTAAGGTCAGAGTTGAAAGGTAATTAAAATGCACCTATTTTATTAATTTATAGTGCAATATAGAGTAAATGGAGTAATTTTTTATGCACATTCCTGACGGTTTTGCTCTTCTGAAATAGCTTTTAAGAAAATATTACAGTACTAAAAATCTCATGTAAAAATATTTTAAAAGTTTATGAAAAATTTGTACATGTCATGTCGGTCTAAGATAGCTTTCTATGCATGTAAATATCATAATTTTTGTATATCGATGCAGGCTAGTATATAGCTAAATCATGTATGCTAACAATATTTGAATGTCCAGTGAAATTTAAAGTTCTAGAACAATTTTTTCAAGTTTGAAAATATTTGTTCAATCTTAAGTACTGCTCCATGCTATTTCTGAATCTTTATTATACCAACAACAGTTGAAACTATCAAATTGCACAACTTTAAATTGTACATGCTCTTTAAATCCAGCAATTCTGGTCCTTCAATGTTAATCTATATATATATGTGTATAAGATTTCCAAACTTCACACCCTGCATGCAACTCAACTGCAAGTATATTCATAATACTGGATCCCAAAAAAAATGTTCTAGAACAATTCAATTTCACGTCTTTCACAATATGTATACATGCATATTTGTGTCTCTAAGAAGACTGTAACCTACATATCCCTTAAAAACACACAACAAATATTGTTCTGTAAATTAGTTATTCTTTTATTGCTAAAAAAGACATAAAAATGGTTTGAGCTGCATAAGTACATATGTATTGAGACTAGGTTAGATATTACATATATATATATATATATATAAATATACGTACCTTCATCAATGCTAAATGCACAAGTTTGAGAATAGCCATTTAGTTCCAATTGTATTAAAGCATTTCCTGCAGCGTATAAAACCTACAGAAGAAATTGACATGTATTACGCGCAGTTTAATTTATATTCATAAATATATATGTATACATAAATTGCTGAAATGCATTAGAGAATAAGTAAAGTTAATAATTCTATTTCAAAATAGAAACACACGCACTAAAATATATGTATATGAATATATGTGCACTAAAAAAACACTAAAAAATGGATAAAGGTAAACAAATTCAACAGTATATATATAGACCTATGTGTTTGTGCTGTTTATATGCTTAATGATTCATAGCATATTTTTTCATTGTTTTTTTGCACGTTTCATATGTAAAATACACTTGAGAAGGAAAATGTTGCTAATTTATTTATACTACAATACCAATAATTTTTGATTTTTGTAGATGTGAATGTATATGCATATATATTGTGCTTATATGTAAGTATACATGTAGTTGTATTGATTTTATTTGTATGTACTTGTACCGATATATATAAGCATCTATATATATACGTATACATCTATGTGCATATACAAGCATTGGGTATGTCTACATACACATGTTCATATGCATACGTTTATGAGTGTATGTATACGTATATGCATTTATGCATACGTATATGCATATTTGTATACGTATATACATTAAAGTGTACGTATATGCATATTTGTATACGTATATGCATTAAAGTGTACGTATATGCATATTTGTATACGTATATGCGTTTTTGTATACGTATATGCATATTTGTATACGTATATGCGTTTTTGTATACGTATATGCATTTTTGTATACGTATATGCATTTTGTATACGTATATGCGTTTTTGTATATGTATATGCATTTTTGTATATGTATATGTGCATATGTATAAACATACAACATAGCAAGCAAATGAGTACCTTTCCAGGGGAGATATACTCAAGATTATGCCTAGTTGAGCTATCAAAGCCAAAGCAGTGGTGCGGTGCTATTAAATGTTTTCCAGGTGTAAAAATATTTTCACCGATATCCTACACACATAAAAGTACATTCAAATATAGACTAGCTGAGCTGTTCAAGCAAAAATATTTGCATATACAAAAATAAAGCAGTAGGCCCGAGCTAGCTTTTAGCTAAGAGAGTCATGACTGCACTGGTAAAAACTAAAATTATTGAAGTCAATTTAGTCTAGCAGTGACTTAAACTTAGCAAATTAATTCCATTTAATGCATTATTCTGGGTTTGTATATCAAAAACAAGTTTTATTGATTATATCTATTGTTTACATCATTTTTCTGAGTTATTATGAAATTTCAATGATAACACAAAAACTCTTCAAGCGCTGAAGTAAAAACTGATACATCCATTTGAACGAATCTATATAACGAACTGTTAGAAGAAGTGAAACATTAATCAAATATTGTGATAAATGTCATCCATGAAAAGCCACACTCACTGGAGCAAATGTAGGATGCGAAAGGACACAAATTATAAAATATTACTTAATAATATTATTCTAATTTTAATCAATGAGATAATCCATTGAGTGGCTTTGAGATTCATTTCTTTACCATTAGAAATAGAAAAAATTCATTAATTTTAAAATAAATGTCAATTTTTTGTGTAAAATGACATATACGAATTAATGAAAAAAATACGTAAAACGTTTTTTACGGAAAAAATAGAAAATGTTAATTCCTACCTGAGTGTAATGCATGAACTTTTCTATTAAATCAATTTATCAAATGAAAACCAAGTGTCTATGGACATGCAGTATGAATAAAAAGGAAACACGAATGTTTGTATGCAAGTAAATAATTTCATATGCCAATGAATTCCTCATAACAAATCTCATGATCATCTGGATCCTTAATTCATGTAGCTTTGTTAAAAAAACTATCGTATATCGACGCTATTTCATTTAGCTCAAGCACTTTATTTTATTATTTAGGTCGAGAGTATTGTTGGCGGATGCAATTTTTGCTGGTAAACAATAGCGATGAATCGTGGGGATACATTCACGAAAATTTTGCAAAAAATATTTTTCTTAATCAAACCCAGGCAGAGAGCCGCATAATCAGGCTTGAAGTTCGTAAGACGTGAAGCGTTCAATTGTGTACGAGTTTCTAGAAAGTAAACATTCAAGTGGAACTTCTTGAAGTCAAATCGTTTTCTATGTATTTTCGTGGCTACCTCTGGTAAACTTACCTCAGCAACTTTCTCAAACAAAGCGGCCGTTGCACTCATATTTCTTTATCTCTTTCTTCGATTATTCTCAAAGATGTTATTTTTCAAGTATTGACATTCAAAGGTAAATATCCAAATTTTAGGTCGTAACGGATTTTTAAAAATTAAATTTGTTTTTTCGTTCCATAAATTTTATCCACTATACTATGTTTTAGCAGTGCCTAATCTGGATGGATCAAGACCAGATCAGACTTACACTGAACAGTGTAATATTGCATCATTTATGTATCCAACTGCTTTACAATTAATTTAATCCGATGCTAGAGCTACATTAAAAGTTTTTGAATGTAAGGTTGAAAAGGAACTTACATTCAAGACATGCATTTCTTGTTCTACACGGGGCATTAAGTTCTAAAACTACATGTTTTATTTGATTTTATAATATTAAATTTGATCACAGTACATTTCACTTTATTACTTTGAGTAGCAGAAAGCTTAAAATGTTAACTAAAAGCAACTCAATGAGGTCATGGTCTTGTATATTTTTGCAACCAAGCAAGTGGTATTTTCTATCAACACACCATTGAGTCAATCAAATAGTTATCTCAAGATCATGTTCCAAGTTAATCCTTGGAAGGTTAAAAAAGTTGAACCATGAAAGAGATTGAAATGCTCAGCTAATTGTATTGCATTAATTTTTTTTATCAATTGAAGAATTTAGAAATGTTTTCTGAAAAGTGTTAGGAACTAGTTTGTTTACAACAACTAGTTCTGAAGGGAATTGATCTTTTAAGAGTTACTCCATTATTTAGCTACATCATTTTGTAACTCTCCAGATAAACTGGCATTGAAACTTTGTTATGTTACTAAGTGTGTTTCTTATTCACTCTCAGCAACACAAATTATGTTTGTGTAATGTTACTACCCCTCTATAATCTTTGTGTCCTTCTTGTTACTACCTTGTCTAGCACATTCATAACAAAAAGTTATGATGGTTAAAAATAGTGTGGAATCATGCACTCCATACTTGCTGTAAGAAGCTATGAACTTAAGCTATTTCTGCAATCATGTCTTTGTACTCTATGTTAGGATCTAATATGTTCCACCGTGTAATGTATTTATGTATTACTACATTTGCTTGTATACAATTTCTTCAGGGAGTTGTGGTTATACAATCTAATTTGACTTGCATGCATGTCGAATAAGTTGTAGAATGTTGACAAGATTTGCTCTGATCAACACAGGCAATATGATTAGTGATGTAGTAGTATACACATAATATTCTGTATTTTGTATTTCCTGGTTTCTTAGACTATACGCATATACAACTCATTGGTCTTGACACTCTAGGCATATCGATTACATTGAGATATTACAAAGGCCTTGAATCCATGCAAACATTTGACTCAACTACAAACAATAAAAGAAATTTACTAACAATACTTCCTTTAGTAACCTCAAAGTAGTATATAAAGTGGATGAGCTTACTACTGGATAGATTGTGCAAAGCAGCTAAATATACATACCTACCCTTATCCAAATTTTACGAATTTCATGTTGATTTAGCATGTATTAAGAATGTAAGAAAGAAAGATGAGCTGGTAGGAACCTTGTATCTATTGTTGACTAAAGGCATTTGTATTGATTATTTGTTGAAAATCAGTTACCAAATATAGTTACTTTAATTTAAGTGATTTGATATTTTACTTTGAATGATGCAAGTTGTAGTTTGTAGATTTGTTTGTAATATTATGCATTATACATTAATATCATATTTCATGTTTCCCAGTGTATCCTTTTTTGTTTTTGTATTTCCTCTATACATTAGTGCAAAGTTATACTGGACAATGCAAATTGTGACAGAGCTACAGAGGCAGTTACATCAATGTATATTACCTTGACTGGTACTTAAGTCAAGTACTGCAATTTAATTCAATTATGCCAGAAAAGCGTACATTTTCATATTTTTCAACTTACTAAATATTTCTGTGCAAAATTTATCTGTATTATCATTTTATGCTGTCTGATAAAGAAATTTCTAATATATGGATATCTGATTCATTTGTTGTATTTCACCTGAAGCAGTTACTTCAATCTTACGTCATTGGTACAAACGCATCTAATTAGAGTTAACCTCTGTATCCTCTTATTAACTACAATCTAAGATAATAATTTTGGATATATTTGGGAAATTGTTAAGCTCACAAATATTAGCAAAATATGGAAATTGCTACTAAAATAATATGCAATAATATCTTAAGTTGTAACTTAATTTTATTTGATGAGAGCTCTTCTTGATTGGTTAATGAGTGATGTTTCCATGTCCCTTGGCTTTTTGTAGATGATTCCATGCATTTCATAGAAGAATACTTGAGATGCGCCCCCTCCTTCTCTACAATATCTAAGCAGCCAATGTACTTTTATTCATTATGGACAGAGATTTATATCATGCGAGTCATCTCCATACATACAAATAACACATGATATCAAGAATAATATGAACTTTGGACTTGAGGAACCTCCATTGACTGCCAAATTGTTCATCATATCTCAAATTCTCAAAATACTGAACCTGGCACGATTGACTTTATCACTTCATTGTAATGAGTTATAAATTATTAAAAAAGCTTTACAATGAGTATTTGTTGTAATATATTTTTCATAAATGCGATACAAAAATTTCAAGCATATACATAAATATTTATTAGCTTTGTAAAATGGATTTGAAAAAATGGATTAGAATCATGCTTCAAGGAATGTAAAACTTTTACTTAATATAAAATATTTTAACTTGTGACAAAAAAATGTACAACAATAGAAATAAATTAATTGGTACTTTATTGATACAATGACTTTAAAACCCGAGCGATAAATTTTTTCATCGATGTCGAGGCATAAGTCTTCTATTTGTCCTTCCATTTATAACAAAACATAAGCTTAACCGTATATAAAACTCTAGTCAATAAACTTCATGCAGCGGTGTAAGATTTATTAGACTACAATATCATCGTCGGAGCATCTGTAGTTTCCTCTGCGAGCTCGGTAGGCTCTGCGCTAGGGATATAGGTGGCTTGGGGTTCGGTAGGGGTTGCGGTTGGAGCAACAGTCGCTTTTGCTGGTTCTGTAGGATCAAGAGTTTCCTCCTCTTCTGGGTTCGTAGGCTCTTGTGTTTCTTCTACAGGCTCTGGTGTTACATCTTCGTCACCTTCAAGTTCTGCTGGTGCAACAGTAACAGCAGCAGTGGGAGAAGGGGTGGGGGTGAGAGTGAGCCCGGCGGTGGGTGTAGGCGTGGAGAGTTGAGTGGACCCGATGGGGGGTAAAGTGAGCCCAGGGGAAGGAGCAGGGGTGGGGGCAACAGTAGGAGCAGGGGTTGGGTGGATAGGGGCAGGGGTTGGGTGGGTAGGGGCAGGGGTAGGGGCAGGAGTGGGAGCTGGGGTTGGAGCTGGGGTAGGTCTCAAGCATATGCCAAGTTTGCCTGAAAAATTGTAAAAAATTAAGAATTACATTTAGGGTTAAAAGTGCAGTTTATTGCTCAAATATACTTAACTTTTCAGACATTATTTATTATAATACTCAGTGCAAATGTTTGCGTTTTCATAGCTTTTACCATTGATGGTTCGAAATCCTTCTGTACTTTTTGTGATATGCTGTGCACTCTAGAACCCATTAATTAAAATCATTTGTATAAATATTCAACTAGTATGGATTCAGTACTATATACAATCAGCAACATATATAAGCACTATAACATAACGTGTATAATGTGAAGTGCAATGATATACGATTCTTTCGAGGCATAAGGAGAAAAACATGAGTGAGCTAATTAGATATTTAAATATACTTTGCCAGTAGGGATTTTACGCACTTCAAATTTAAAAAAAGATTTAAGACTAGTTTTTATAGCTAACCTCGTATATAAACGAAGCTACAAATGAATATTGGACTGAATGTTTTATTGTAGTTGAAAGAGGTCATTTAAAATTGAATGATATCAGCTCTTTAAATTTCTTAAGCGAAAACTCACCATTGCAGTATGTTCCATTACAGCAGTTCAATTCTCCGTCAACAGCGTCCCATCGACATGCAGCTCCTTCTATGGCACAGTGACATGTGGGTGGAACTGTAGGTGCTGCAGTAGGTGCATGAGTAGGAGTAGGTGTTGGTGCGGGAGTTGGAGCAACACATACACCGTCATGGGAATTTGCAGGCGTTACGCAAGCACTTAGGCCCAGGCAGCAACTGAAGTATAGAAATATATCAACATATGGAGATGAACGATTTACTTAATTAACTTTAATAGTTTATCACTTACGTATACATTGCATTTCCAGTATCTTTGCAATCACCACCTTCATCAACGCACAAATACGTAGGAGGCATTGTTGCGTCGTTTGCCAGTCCTCTTAAGGCACGAGCATGCGCATTGCAAATCACATGGGCGACAATCATCATCACAACGAGACACTGCATGGTTCCTGTATGATTACAATCAGAAAAATGAATGCTTTTGACAATTACACGGCAGTAACGAAATTTATGCTCGACATGCACTCAATAATGAACAACTCTTCAAAATTGAAAAAACAGTCAAACGGCGAAAATATAACCTCCTCGCAGTAGAATAATTTTTGAAGGACATATATAGGACGTTTCGGAGTAGCAATTTACTCACAGTTCTCTAACGGCTGAAATGTATCCCAGAAAAAGCTCTAAAATTGAGTAATATCGATAGAATTATTTTAGGAGACAAAATTGATGACCGTTTAAAATAACGGACACTTGCACTTGATAGATAGACGAGCTCTAAAAATTTCAACTCCATCTGGTTGCAGCGATTATCGCAGACAAACGAGGAAAAAGTAACGAAAAATGCAAGTTGTGCTCAGTAACGGCAACACAGGCAAATAGACATTGACAGATGTTCACATTGAGTTATTGTAACATCAATATGGATAGACCGTTTACCGCAATAAACTACTTACTGGACAAGTTACCACTTTTTACTATAAGATTAAATGGAGCAACTGGATAATACTTATTTATTTTGAACTTGCTAAAATTATTCAACGTTTCATTATCATTATCAATAAGTTACCGAATTTCTAAAATCTTAATCTCATCCATAAAATACGGAAATCATTAAATAATATGATTGCTCTCAAATGAGTAATGACTAATATGAATGCTTCAGGATAGAATCTAAGGAAGCAATGCTGACTGTTGATCGGGTAATGTTCCGTTGATGAACAATATTGAAATATATGATAAGTTCACTATGATGCCAAATGGGCATGAAAGCAGTATGATTGAAATGAAATAAGATAATTGTTAGGAATTAACTCCCTTAGGGATTAATTCTGTTTTTATAGCTGTGGTAAGTGTTCATATATGACGTTCCGAGTAAATTGGCTGCACAGATTCTAGTAGGGTTTTATATTTTGCTGTGTTGATGAAGTTCGCTTACTTCTATCAACACAATTAGTGCATGATGAATATACACTTATTTCTACCACAGTTTCCTGTGTTCTGTTGTTTCATCTTCCTAACAATAATGTCACTGAAAAATAGACTGATTGATATATAATGCATGCAAATTAATTTTTGGCCTTACTAATGTACAATTAAAGAACTATCCAATCAGCAGTTCAATTACAAAGTATGTATTTTATGATTGAAATTCAAAATAAATAGTGTCAACTTGAAAGAATCTAAGTGTTGGTTTTGTAGTAGTGGGTAAAGTGATACATTTCCTGTAAACATTGTAACTATGGCCTTACACATTAACAAGCTGGAATTTAATTGAGTTCAAAAAATGCAAATTATCTAACAAATGGAAGCAGTTCTTTAAAAAATTATTAATAATTTAAATTATTTTGATATCTTTTGTTACAATTCTATGATTTGGAGTGAAAAAAATTAATGAAATAGGGAATGAAGCATCTTTCATATGATATAAATTATATGTGCTAGACACAATTCTAAATCATCTGCTTTTGTTCAAGTTAGCATTTATTTTAACAGTGGCTTCTCAATTAGGTTTGTTGATACAATTGTATTCTTAAACTCTGATAGCTGGCTAAAACTGCATGTAGAATAATAAAAAGACTTCATAAAACAATTATGGCAGTAAGAGCAAAATTTAATTATAAATGAAAAGTTGACAAAGAAAAGAAAAAGTGGAAAAAGCGAGATTAGCTATGGCTAAATACTACAGATATAAAGTAACCAAGACAACATCTCTAGGAACTGATACTCTGTCAGCAACTTTATAGCTTAGTAGCAGGATTATGTTCTACTGCATTAAAATATTAAAAGTGATAGAAAAGTATAAAGTTGAAACTGAATTATAATAAAAACTAGAGGTTCTTCAATGTAAATCTAATAGAGATTACACTATAGTGAATTTTAGAAAATATGATATTCAAAAATGATATCAAAGTGACAAGGAATTTTATAAAAGGTTGTAGAAAGTGTCAGAATCTAATATGTTTTTGCCGTAATATGTTTATTCATCTACAATTCTTTCAGGGAGTTGTAGTTATATCAATCTAATTTGGTTTGTATGTGCGAGCATAGGTTGAAAATGTTGACAAGATTCGCTCTTGTCAGCACATGAACTAAGATAAATGAAATAGTATTATATGTGTAGTATCTCTGTGTTTGTATTGTTCTGGTTTTCTGGCCTACACTTGATACGATTCATTACTCTTGACAGAAAGTAAACACCTAAATTATCAAAATTTCTAGAAACTGAATATTAGCTTTAAACATGGAGTATATATAAATCATTTTGTTAGATAAATAAATTATTGATCACAATCTTTAAAAAGAACCAAAATAGTAAACTAAAAAAAGGGGACTTGGAGGGACTATCCCCCTCTTTATAGTATTCTTGAACCTGCTCACAATTCACTCAACTTTTTACATATATTTTATTAGCAGCATTCTAGAAAAAAATTTAAATAAAAGTATGGGAATAAAAGAAAAAATTTCCAAGCCATATCAGCCATTGTTAATTTTCTTTTGAACTCCACTTTTGAAAGGAAAATATTTCTGTTTTTGTCAGGAACTGGCTATCAAAACGTGTCAATGGAAGAAACCCAAAACTAGTAAGACAAAAGTATGAACAGAGCAAGGACAAAATTTAGAATCTCTACAAAGAGTTTGAGCACAAAACAAGAAGCTAATAGGGAACGCGCATTATGAAATGTTGTTTCTGCTACTGAAGTGGAAACAACATAATACAAAATAGACCACACAAGTTAAGCCAAAATATGCAAGTGTCTGGACTACTACTGTTACTACTAATAATGTAGTACTAATTATGAATATTTACTGTAAAACATACAACAATGAATTTGTCCCAGTACTGGAAGAGTTGAGAACCATTGCTTGATTCAAACCCGTGCAATTATATCTGCTGAAGTCCTAACAGTTTTCTTTTAATTTTTTTTATTGAAACGATTTTTTAGTATTGTTATTTTGTTACCTTTTTCTTTAATTACAACTATGCAGGCCAATATGTGCCAAAAGTAGCATAATTGTCTACAGTAACAAAAAAGGGCAAAAATTTGCTTGGGAAAAACAGAATATAGTTTTGTTTTAGTAAGATAACAATGACTCTTCAATTTCTTTTATCTTGAGAAACTTAATTCAAATATTGCAGGTCAGTTAAGCATGCATTATTTTAAATTTAGATTAAACTTTGATTTGTTAATTCTTTTGGTTGAAAAAGAAGCAGCAAAGTTGTTTGCAAAAAAAATAAGCTATGAAAACCCAGAAGTACAAAAATCTTGGGGAGTTTTTGTACCATAAATTTTTTCTTAGTGCATATTAGATCTTGTACCCATAAGCTTTGTGGTATTTCTAGGAAATTTTTAGAGGAAAGGGGGTCAGAATCAAAACTCATCCCCCTCCCAGAAAAATTCCTGGCATTGCCTCTGGTCAGTGAAAAAGTCAAATGGTCTAAAAGATTATTTTGCTAGCTTGAATTTTTATATTTCAATGAAAAAATTGATTTTATTTTCAAACGTATGTACTGAAAAAGAGTCTCTATATTTTGATGTTCTGGTAAAACATTTCAAAGTGCAATGATGTGAGCATCATATACTTTCACAAATAATTGTATTAGATATCAATGTTTTGTTTCATAAAATTGGTGATGGTACTTACATTCAATTTGACCAATAAATGGGCTTTAATGATGATTACAATTTCTTAGCAGTTGACATAGCACTGAATCTACATGCCATTGCCCATTTAAGTCTCAATCTTAAGTTAGAATGAAAAACATCTTCTTTCCTTAGGAAAAATGAATAGTATTGTTCTAAGTTGTCAGGAATATGATTAAAGAATTTAAAATTGCTTAAGCTATACGAGTCATAAAAATGCAGCACTGATCAAAATAGGAAATGTTTTGCATCAATATCAGTTTCTTTAATACATTTTTTCTGCTATGCAATTTCTGTACAGCTTTTAATACCACATGATGATTTTTTGTCTGGCCTCCATGATAAAGAGACTTATTTTTTATTATCCAATTATATCTTTTCTGCTTCTTCAAATGAAGCACGCTGTCCTTGTATGACTAATGCTGTAATTAATGTCTTTATTCGAACAGATATTTTCTGCTGATTTGTTCGTTCAAAATGATTTTTGTAGATTTTTTTTGGTTCTTTTCTTAAAAAGGCACAAAATAACCTTTTGAAAAGGAAAAAATGCAAAATAGAGCCCTTTCGAAAATAGAAAAAGCCATACTTCATTTTAAACTTTTTTGCGCCAGATATGAAAATAAATTTTGATTTCTTCAGAATATTTTCGTGTCAATTTTCTGCAGATTTCGCGTTGCTAAGCAAACACATTTTCGGCACACTTTTATATTGAGTCGACAATCTACTATATTTCATCAGTATTGATTCTTTAAGTTGAACGACATCGCACGAATTATGGCTGAATTCACTGCAATTGGGAAGCATTGCAGTATATCATACTGTAATCAACATGACTTCCTTCCATTCGGTAAGCGGGATCACTTTTTTCATATCTCAACAAAGTTTTTTAATCAGTTGGTAATATAGAACGTTGTATTTTATTTTAATTGTCCTTACCTAAGATCCTTCGTTATCTTCTTGCTACGTTTTGATATAAATTCTCTGACACGAAACTGGATGTTCTTATAGTATTCATTTTTCATTGATATTACAGTGTGCGACTGCTGTGAGAAGGTGTATTGTCTACAACATCGTTCTTATGCAGCACATGAATGCTTGCACAGCGGAAGTAAAAATATGACGGCTATATTATGTCCTCTGTGTAATAAGGCAATTCGCTTATCTGGTTCTCAAGATGCTAACCAAGAGGTACGATTCTTCTAAAATAACACCATACATCTATTTTAAATGCCACCATACTTCTTTAGCGTATCATATTGATAGATGTTTTCTGAATGCATCATTTTCATCTTTTCTTGGATGGATGCGATAAATTTCATTCAATACTACTCATTCTGGTAATCTGTAGTACATCGAATGTAACAAAAATCTGCTGCAAATTGTAATATTTCCAAAGAGTGCTAAAAGTCTAGCTTTTTTTAGGTTGAGACAGTGCAAAATATATTTGCTAGTTCTAGAAATATACTTGAAAAAAATGTCAAATATTTTTTTACAGAAAAAGATACCAAATACTATTCTTTTACATTAATATGCAATTTTTTAACATAACATTAAATACAGAATTTGGGTGGTCAAAAAGATAGATAAGTTGCAGAGCCTTTAATCTCATTAAACACGTCTCAGATGTCTTCTACTATATTTTGAGTCATGTAATGCATAAAAATTTATATCCAAGTAATTTAATTTTATTGGTTTCAATTTACAAAAGCTTGTAACTAACTCTTGGAAAGTTCAACCAGCAGAATGAAAAATATTTAAATTCATATGATTAATGTAAATCTATGAAACTTAAAAAATCTGATATTTCCTCTGAGAATCATGTTAAAAATTTATACTATTGTTGAGTTCTTTATATATAAAAATTGAAATTTCATTAGGGTAAGTTATGTGGTTATTATGCAGTGGGAGCGTCATTCAAGAACAGATTGTTCCCCTGAAAAAAACACTAAAAAACCCCGTAAAAGATGTTCAGTGCAAGGATGCAGAGAAATTCTTGGATTAACAAACATGCATAAATGCTCAAAGTGCCACTCTGATGTATGTATGTCACACCGATATCCTGATGCCCACAAGTGTTCCACAGTTATTCATCAAAATCGAACTTCTTTTGTAGCAAAAGCATTACCAATGGAAAAACCGATTTTACATCAAAACCGAGATAAGCCGAAACCGAATTATTCGGCTGAAAATAGCTTGAGAGGTTCGGTTTCTCGGCGGCAAACCAATTCAAGCAATATTCATCCATCGAAAACAGAGAAATGCCTTGAATGCGGAGTTGCTTTTGACACAGTTGCTGAATTAATTTTGCATTCAGAACGTGCACATTTCGCGAAAAGTTTCGAAAATAGCTCTAGCATTGAGAAATGTCCGATATGTAGCATGCAATTTGGTGACCCTGTGGAGCTAGTCAATCATGTTCAAAATCAGCACCACAACAGGATTTGTACCCCTGCCCATCGCACAGATGGCAGTAAATGTTCAGTTACATGAGTTTTGCACCTTTTTTTCGTTGGAAATGTCTATTTTTGAAAAAATTTTCATCCTAAATAATATAAGCTCTTGATATTCTTTTTTTGTAAGTACAGCACTTTTTTCGTTTGAAATTGCACATGAATTCATATTTTTATTAGTTTAATTTATTATAGTTTTCTTCTCTATATAGTACCATAAGCATATTTGTAAGAAACGATTCATTTTCAACTGTTTTTTCCTTTGAGTAACATGCAAAAATAAAAGTCGAGTAAGAAACATTTTCTCTTAAATTGACAAATTTTATTTTTCATTTTAAAAGTCTGTTCCTAAATTGCAAAAAAGATGAAAGAATGCCCAACATTCTTTCTCGAGTTACATATTTTTTCTAGCATGCTAGAAAATATTTTACAGAAAATTAAAAAAAAATAATATGTATCTGTTGTTTTGCAGCATAACAATAAATATAGTATCAATTAATTTTAAGTATTTTTAACAATTTCTTTATTTTTTGGAATTTTTTTAAAGCTTTTTAATTTATTGCATTTACTATTGCTAAATTATTAGAATTTAAAGTTTAATAAAAAATAATTACCTCTATGAACTTACCTACTTCAATTTTTTCTTTAGAACAAAATTTTGCCATTGCCATTTTTGGCTCAAATACTAAGGTAAAAAACTAGTAGTATCGGATGAATTTTGACTCTATAATTCTTTCATTCTTACAAATTTCGAATTTTCATGGCAGATTACAACAAAAGAAAAAAAGGTTTATAATGTCGTCAGGCATGAATAACTGTTAGCATTCGATACTATGAAGAATGTTGTATAAATCTCTTGAAAAATGATATGCATATAAATCATCAATGGTTTTCTAGTATAATATAGATATTGTCACTTTGTTAGCTTCTTTAAATTTTGTGTGCAACGGTCTACCTCCAATACTTTCATAAATATGTAAAGTCTTTAAAGAAAATCAAAGGATTAGGGACAAATGTCTTGCATTTCAACTCAAATGTTGAACTTAAGCAGGTGTCCAAATTATACAAGGGACAAAATAAATTATGAATAAAATTTTATTCTAAAATTTTTAGTGGTATATATGCATTGATTAGAGATGAGCATGAAAAATATATTAAAACATTTACTGGATGTAAAATTTTTTATTTAATATATTCTTCAATGATCTTAGCTTAGTGCTTTCAAGTTTTTTCACAAAACTTCATATTTCTTCCGATCGCATTGGAAAAAATATAATATGAAAATTAAATTTGGACATCGGCTCTTCAATTGAAGAGTTTCAGTAACTTGTACTGTGAAGTATACAAATTATTTAATGTACCTTGCTATTATAAAATTGTGTACTGTTAAAGGAGAAAGCACTACTGCCCTAATCACCATCATATCATGTAGATTTTTGAAACTGGTGGAATAGATGGAATGCCGAATTCCTAATTCTAAGGCCAGGTTCGATTACACGCAAAAGGGTCACTTTGAAACTATTCTTAACGTACCATTTTAGTGGGAAATTCTCATTGTTGGCCCTTTTCTCAGTAGGGTCGAGAATTATTTGCTTCAAGGTGAAATTCAATTTATTGGTCGTCCAATAGATAATACATTCCAAGTACATTTGTTTGCAAATGTATTTTAATATAGGTGCATATATTACTTAGTTTACAAAACTTTGCTTTTTGACTACTTAGTATAACTTTTCAAATGTTTTTTCCATTTCAATTCCCCTCATATCCACTGAAAAATTTGCCTTTTTCCTGTTCCATGTGAATTCTCAAGAAACGAGTAAAATCATTAACAAAATTTCCCATGTTGATATCTCTTATCCGATATATTCGATTGACTGATGATATCGGTGTAATTGACAGTATTCTGCATGGAATATCTGATTATTTCAAGACTATATGATAAAATGAATGTACAAGTTTAAAGAATTTTCGTCATTATCATTTTTCCTACTTGAAATCGTTTAAATAGATCAGCTACAACAGTTTTCTCGTCCTCGAAAAATCCGAAACTGGTGTACAAACTGATTGCTGGATGATTATTCCTTAGTACATCAAGTTTCAAACACTTAGCATTTTCAGATGTTGCGTAGTTTGATGCTTCAACTAGCAACTTCCTCGCGAAACCACAGTTTCTAAAACAAAAAAAATGAAATTAATTTTTGAATGCGTATCTGAGGGAGAACTTCTGGTTCAAAATTTAGTACATTTGGCTTTAATCATAGTACTCTTGTGAAAATGTACTTGTTCAATTTTTGTAAATTAAATATTATGGTTCTCAACGTAAATATTTTTACTCAAGAATATAAAAAATCATTTATTAAACTTTAAACATAACAAGTATTGACAACAATACATCAGCCAAGTACAACTTTGTACTTAAACTATTCTAAATATAACTCGGTTGCCAAATGACATCGTCAGCATTGTTTCTAAATGAATAGAACAGTAGCTTGAAATAAGTAAATAAAGTAAAACTTCATTAAGTAGGACGGACAAGATGACAAGCAGTTTCTGTAATATACCTTTTAAAGATAGGCATCCTGTTATATTAGACATTGAACAAGTAACCAAATATAACTTTTGCCAGGAAATTTTTTTGATAAATGGGCAGTTACGTACCAATTTTCCCCTTTTACCAAAATCAACATGAATGGCCAGAAAAAAAGTAAAATTACTAAATATTTTGTGACTGCAACAGTGCATGAGTATATTTCTTTTAGATGTTCTAAATTGTTATTGTTCCTTATATATCTGGACACCTGCTTAAGTTGGACATTTGAGCACTTGCTGATGAAGTGTCCTGTCCAACAATTAAGGTTTCACTGTAAACTTCACTAAAAAATAAAAACTTATTACAAAAATAAGATATCCATGTCTCTTTATATAAGGCCATAAATAACTATCATCAATACAAAAGAATGACAATTCATAAATCTGCACATCTAAAAAACTATTTTTAATGCCCTCATAGCACTTTTAAACAAAATACGAATCATAAACGTTACCCCAAAAAAAGAAGTAAGAAAACGAAGCAGGCTCAAAAGAGGGTGCAACATCAGAATGTGATAAAAAATCTGCATGCCCAATTTATTCTTTAAAATTTTCATTTAAGTATTTATTTTGTAATCAGGTGAAGTAACATGAAGCGAAAAAACAGAAAGAAATTGGAATTGCCAAAAATTGTCAAACAGTACGATGATACTGTAATTTGAATTGAATCAATGCAGGAGATTTAAATGCATACATATACAAATTCAAGGTGCAACTGGAAACCCCAACTTGGACAATAAATTTTGCACACATAAATATGCAGGAAAAAAAGATACCTTGATAAATCAGCATAAATTCATATATAATAAGAATTTATTGGAACCAACCAAAACCACTTCTCATTTTCTTATTCAACCACAAAAAAACTTTAGTTAACTGTTCATTTCTAGCTTAGAGAACAACTCGATAAGAAGTTTTGAAATTGATGGGCTACATGCAGGAAAGTGTTTTTTGATTACTTCTTTTTATTGTGTCAAAGTGCTTTCCTAAACTAGGTGGCAGGATGTAATAATGCCAATTTTAACGCTAATTTGGAAAAAAGTATTTTGTTGGTATACATATGATCCTTTTTAAATATACATGAAATGCTTAAAAATTTCTTTAATCAAACCAAGATTTTCAATAGTATCACAATAAATCATTATATATATCGTATTATATGAAACATTGAATAAAAACTAACATACATATGTATTGTATTTACGATTTAAAATAATCTCCAAATTTAAGAAAGTTTCTATAATGAACATGTTTATACCAAATTTTAGATAATGCAGGTGAAAATTCAATTATCAAATTAACATGGCGTTTTGCTGACAGAAAGTAACTATTCTGTACTTATACAAAATCAGTATACAAGCTGAATAAGAAGGATAAGCGAGATGTTTCCACATCAACATAAGGTTCAAACATAGAATGTACACTTCAAAGGTAGCTAAATTGAAAATAGAAATTGTAATGAACGCTGCACCTGGATTGCGGTAAAACGAACATGTTTCGAAGATAGACGTGACAATCCTCAGTGTCCGCGCCTTTCAGAGCACAGTCTACCGTCCCAACGATTTTGTCGTTCCCAATAGCTATAAGTGCAATGGCATCGCCGCTAATTAGATTTGCAACCTTGGACTGGAGCATGCGTACTTTCAGCTCTTCTGGACTCAACTGAGATATTTTCGAACCCATAAATCCAGTTGAACCACTTACCATCGATGGCATTAGAGAGTTTCTCATGTCTGCAATTTGTTCGTAATCTTTGGTGCTCGCTTTCCTTATAACGATTGACATGCATTTACAGGCGTGAATTCTATTTTTCGTTATCCTACATAAGCGGAAACCAACCAAATAACTACTAAATCAATTCAGATTAAGTATAATCACATTATCATGCTCACGAAGTGATTGTCATTAGCAGCTATTGTTTCATGCATTTTCGTGTATGACCTCCGAATATTTGATAGATCATTATTACAGGGACATGCCTTCCAGAGGAGCTAAATGCAGCTAGACTGCAGCAGAGTCGAAATATGGCAAGCCAACACACGAAGGAGATCAGAAGATCTCTTGAAAAAAGCATCGCAGATATGCATAGATTATTGAGAATGAGAGAGCACGCTTACAACTATCAAAATAGTACTATAATAGGTTCTAAAATGTTATTTTTACTAAAATTGTAGTACTTTTTAAGTTTCTTTCAATGCTTGCTTAAATTTTGGAATTGGAAAGAGAACAGTCACGATAAATTTCCATTAACTAGACAAAAATATATACATATATAAAAGGGAATGTGCTTAAAAGAGGACACTTCTATTTCCAAACCATATTATTTCTGCCGAGTAAAGTTTTTTTGTGTCTTTATGCACTCTTATATCTCTAGCATTGATAGATTGTTGTGACGAAATGTCAAGACTTGCAAAAGAAGGAAAAGGATTAAAGAAACAAGAACAGAACAAGGAAGATGGATAACAGCAAGAATGAGAACAAGAGAAATGACGGAATGCAAGTGTATTGACTTTATATATATGTCAGTTAGATAAGAGATGTGTGTGTGCGTATTTGTGTATTTCCACTAATGACAGGAAACATGAGAATGAAATATAAAAGAATAATAGATGACTAGCTTGAACTTGATAACTGGCCTCATTCCCATTAGCTTATTTTTGTGGAGAGTCATCAAAAATAAGAACAAATTCCCATTGGCTGATCTGTGAAGAGTCATCAGAACAACTCCCTATTGGCTAATATGTGAAAGGTCATCAAAACAAGAATAGAACAAAATTGCAATTGGTTGATTTTATGAAGAGTCATCAAAATAAGAATAGAACAATATCCCTTTGGCTGCTTTTGTGAAGAATCACCAAAATATACAAAACAGAACATAAAGTATAGGATATTCTGGAACATGCGGATCTAAGGTATAGTTGTAGTCCTAACATGAAAGTAACCCTTTCCACCAAATGCTTCAAGACTATTTATTATGGTGCAATAAGTGATGGATAAAATATAAGGAGAAACTAACTTTACCTTCCTCTTCCAACCAAGGTGCTTTTAAAAAACTTCCACTAAAGGTATTGTCTCATTAAGTAAAGTGACAATGCTAGAATACTTGCTGGTCCAACAATCTCTATAAACTGTTATGGCATAACTGCTCAACTATGTTTGCCTATGTTTGCACATGTTTGCCTATTTTTCAGTTACATTTTGCCTATGTTATTTCTCACCATTTTGCCTCTTTTATCTCATTGCATCTATTTTTTCAATTGCACCTTAATACCAAATCCTTCATATTAGCATTTCTGTTATAATTCTTAATGGATTCATTTGTCTTACACCTTCACAATTAGTCGCATGTAATCATTCATATGGTTAATTGAAAATCTCTTTGATCATTATTTAAATAGTCATGTAACCAGTTCAACCATCAAAAGACACCATATTTTCATCATGTTCTCTCAAAACTCATTTTTACTGTCTTTTATTTTATTTTAAACTCCATTTCAACTGGTTGGATATTATTCCAGAATCATCACCAAAACTATACTTTTGCTTGAATTGGCTCTATTATCAGTTACTCCAGTTTACTCCACTATACTTCCACCAAAGACGAATTCTAGGGATTACTGAAATAATTCTAGAATAATCACAAGCTTACCTATACAAATAATTATATTTTTTTATGGAGTAAAATATTCAACAAGATTCACTAGAGAGCCAGTTTTATGGACACTTCAAGAGGGTATACTGCAGGAGTGTTACTGTTGTGTTTACAAGCAAGGCACAAAACTGAAACAGCAAGAATATGTTTCATACATGCATAATTGTGTTGCTGGAAGTGAATAAAACTTTGCAGCAACGTACTAATCTTAATCCTAGCTTGTCACCAGTCCAACAATGACTTGGCATAAAACTTAGGATTCGAATATATAAAGCAATGAGTCAGTATAAAACTTGGAATTCCACAGCTATAACATAAAACTAACCGTCAATGAGTTCATTCCTAACAAGGAGCTAGCATGGACATGTCTGTTGTTCAGCCTTGTATTTTTTACTCTTTTCAAGTTTATTATACTTTTGCACTTTCATTAAATCTTGTTTGCTTTGCTATTCGTTTGCACTCTGCTATATATTGCACTTTACCCCCTCTACTGAGCCTTGTCATCCATATAAGGTACAACTGGTATATTTACTATTGTATCTTTTTCCTTCTATCCCAACAGTCTCTATTGGGCTCCAAAACAAGTGTATAGCAGTGGGGGGAGGGCAGTTATTTTCCCAATTATAATGTATTATTACGGAAAACACACTTTTTCCAAATTTTGCACAGCTTATTAGCTTTTTAATATTTACAATGGTGAATTGAAGTCTCTATTGCACTATGCTAAATTGCATTTTTATTTATAAGATACAGGTTAGAAAAATAAATTATTTTTGTACCTAGTTATTAAAAAATTAAAACTACAAAATACATACATAATAATATAGTAACTAGACCAAAAAATTATCTATTCCTTTATTATTGTTTGTGCATATTCCAGTATTCCATATGTAGAAAGCATAAAACTATAGTCCCAAAACATTATGAAAGCTATATTTGAAAAATAATGATTAGTAGCGATCAACTTAAATATTTAATCAGATAATGCTTTAAACTTATAATGTATGAAATGTCAAAATATTTTGACTTAGAGTTAAAGATGTTAGAATTTGGTTTCTTAATTGCAAATAGTTAAGCAGTTAGGAAAAATTTTTAATATAAGAGGTGCAACACATAATCTCATAAAGTTTTGGCAGAGGAAATTTTTAATTAGCATGAACTATACAGAAATGCACCAATAAAAATGTTACCTGCATTTGTCCAGCATTCTGAAATTTACAGAAATTATTCGAATATGCCTCCAAGTTGCCATAAATCAACTGATCCTTCAATTGCACATACTGGTACTAACCCTAACTCATGCACTGCTTTCCGAAACCCATCTGATCTAATTTTATTCGTGGCTAACATAATCAAACGAGTACTTTCAAATGCCTCCAAAGGTCCATCTTTGTAGCAAGACTGTATTTTTTCAGCATCCAGTGTGCAGTTTACATTAAACGCAAGACTTGGTGTATATGCACTGTTTTTTTGCTCAACTATGCCCATTAACATAGGGGGAGATAGGGTATCCATAGGAATATTTACTTCATCCACAATTTCATTTAAGATAGATTGAAATATTTCTTCGATGCATAATTGCCCAATTATTAATTGTTCTGAAGGCTTTAAATACTGCATCTTTTTCAGCACTTCTCGAAAAGAATCTTCCCTTTCTTTTTGTAAATTTTTGTTTGGAATTTTAAAATCTTGAAGAAAACATGCTGATCGCACACCGTATGTATTTGGATTTGGCATTTTCAAATTAGTTGAAGACTGCAGCGGTGAGCCTCCTGTTGCTTCATTTAAATTTGAAAATGTGGATTTTTCAGACAATTGTTCAACTGATTCATTGGTCAACTTTTCACATGGAATTTGAAGTTTTTCGCGTAAAGCATCAAAAACTTTATCAGGTTCAGGGTGTCCCCCGGGACCATCAACCTTTCCTTTTCCTTCTGACACGTGTGTGCTTCTCTGAATTAAGACAATAAAACCATCACTAGATTCCAAAACACATGAAACTCCGAGTTTTTGAGACAGATATGCCCTTGTGTCGTTTTCATGAAGAAGTCCATCAATGAGTAGACTTTTAGAATTCGACATCCAATTTGTTCCCAAAAATGTCCGATAATCTGTAAGGCCAAGTTGAAATACTAGTTCGTTATTATGAGGGTTGAGTGTAAAGTGATGTAGTCGAAATTTTGATGCGTTAAAAAGATGAGGGTTTTGTGAAATTTTTTCGTTCCAGATTGTTTCAATGTTCGCCTCAATATTGGGATTTGGATGAACTTTTCGCTGGCATTTATCGATAAGAACGGCAGTCACCTGCTTGAAAGAAAAAAATTTGAAATCATTCAAGTTATTCCAAAGTTATCGCGTTTTATTAAACTGTACGCAACTCTGGGTACAGAGAATTTTCACTTACAAAAATGAATGAAAAAGTTAATAATGTCCAGGTTCAGCTTTAGATTTTGATGCATAAAAAATCTTGGATTTAACAAAGAGATTTGGTAGTCCATACAAGTTTGCTATATTCTAAGTTAAATATCTACATATATTGTAACATTTTTTGTAATTTCTAGACAGAGATGAAATCAAAATATTGAATTTGATCAACTACTAAAAGATAGATAGCAAATCGAAAGAATTATGGAACACTTATATTTGCATTGAGCAACAAAATCAAGGGACTTTCTTGCGTACTCTGTACAGAGAGTATAATATTAGGATATATATATATATATAAGCTTTTACATAGGAATACAATCTCCAAAAAACGAACCTGGCTTTGGAGAAGTGGTTTAATAAGCGAAAGAGAGAGCACATAATCTTTTTCAGCCATCACATCTTTAATATTGGAGGGACTTTTGGCATTTAATGTTTGAGAAAGCAATGATTGTAGAGTATCTTCCGCCTTTCCTACATTATAATGCATCAGTCATACAGTTAAGTTTTTATTTGGTATATACCTTTTTAATGAACCAGTTTAGAACTAACTCTGTTCTATCATCTCTTACCAAATTCAGCTATTTTTCATTAGTTATATATCTTTTAACTCTTATGGCCCTAATTACTATTTTTACATTACTTTAGCAGCTAGTTTTAGGTCAAGTTTCATTCAAGGTTTAGTAAATATGCAAAAAAACTTGAATGCTATGTTACCTTAATTATTGTGAATTTGTCGCACCATTTGCTAATTCATCAAATTTGAATTGGAACGGACAAAAAATCAATTTCAGTGAAACATCATTAACGTAGAATCCATATCAAAAGGTCATCACAGCTCTGTTTTTATCATATGTTAGCCTAAATTACATGTTTAAACATAGAAGGGTCAAAGTACTGAAGTAATGGCATCTTTAAATGTTCGTCATGATTACGATATGCATTACAGCTTGATATATTATCATGATAAATTTCTATACATATTTGACGAAAAGGCATACCTTATGATTTTTTATCTGAGAACTCTCTTACCTGCAATTGAATGAACTGAAAGGGTCGCAGTAGAGCGCAATGACGGTTTTATGTTGAAATCAAAGACAGGAATACTGCGTTTCTTAGCTTCATTCAATGCCAATTCTGTCACAGTCGTTGAAAATGACGTCCCCACGAAAGCTATCGCATCGGATTTAGAAAACCATTCTATAATGTTGTTGAGTCTATAAAATGAATGAGAATCATAGTATTCATCAAAGAGTAGAGCCATTGGAGCAGCAACAGCATTGCAATTAGGGCAAGACAATGGCTTGGTGAGGTTTTTATTCTGGTATTCATTATAAATCACTTCCTACATTGCATTAAAGATGAGAGTTAATAGGCTTTAATGATTTTCTGCCTTAATATATTAAAATTGAATGAAGGTATCAAATTTTGTGCCGGAAAATATATCATGCCAAAACTAAGCTGCTTCACCCTTAGCACATAAAAAATCCACTATTTAAACTTACAAATTACAGTAAAAATATATAAATCCTGTCGTAACAATTGATTTTTTATTTTGAATATTTAATAGACATGCCTGAAATTGATTTGTTCGAATTGGTTTCTCGTACGAATACATGCAAGCCTCTGAGAAAATGATATCGCTAGTGCATTTATAAAGCCCCAGCCTTCCATGACATTCAATTAACTTTTTTTCATGATCCCATGATTGCTTCGATTTTTTGTGTAAACCATCAACATTCTGAGTTACAACAAATACATTCGTACACAATTCGGCAAGCAATGCAATAACTTCATGTCCAGTACAAGGCTCGTGTTGAAGCATAGAATCTGGAAAGAATTGGAACCAAAACTCATTGTACCATCGCACAGGATCTTTCAGTAGATGAGATCTACGTGCCTTTTCTGTAGAGACGAGGGACCATGAAGAAGTAGACGTGCCGCGGAAAGTTGGAATTCCACTTGCAGCACTGAGCCCAGCACCTGTAATAAACGTGACATTCTTTCCTTCTGCAATCAACTGAGCTAATAAACAAAGAGATTTCTTTTTACTTTCAGATCGAGACATTTTGCTTAAGACCAAAAAATTTATAAATATTTATGGGGTTTTAGCTAGGTAATAATTTAAATCGCATTTTTAACTGTCAACTTGTGATTGATTATGAGTTCTACAAATGAAGAAAACACTGTAGAAGATACTGAAGAAGATACTGAAGAGGATGATGATTCTTGCCATGGAACTGATATTTCAGATCTCATATTACGTTATCGTCAATTCCAACTCCCTAATCTTTCAGCGGAATGTATGTAGCGATCTCTATAACTATTCTAGACTCAACTGGATCTCATATATTCGATCCATTTTGTACAACACCAGTCACTATCAAGCAAGATATTCTTGGAATTGAAGGAACTGGCGGTACTGTTTGGGAGGCTAGTGTAGTACTTGCAAATTACTGCTGCACTAGTCTTGCCAATGAGATAAAAGGAAGTCGGGTACTCGAGATAAGTGCAGGTCTTGGCTTAGTTGTCATTACTTCTTGGCATTTAGGTGCTCACGAAGTTGTAGCGACGGATGTCGATGACAGCACTGGGTCTCTTCTGGCATTACTTCGACATAACCTGTTCACAAACTGCCACTCGCTTAGTACAGGTGAGTAAAATAGTAAAGCTAACAAAAAGAATTGGCTCTGCAACCACTAAATATTTACAGTGTTAGATTAAAATAACAGACTATGAATACTTGGTTTTATCTTTGAATTTTTATGAAAGGAAATACCTCGACGAGTCTTTTGACATAATCTATCAATTTCTGTTAGCAATTACATACTAAGTAATGGCATATGGCAATATCTATTGGTTTAGCAATCAAAGACTATCATATAAAGTATTTTTTATTCGAATGCTACTTTTAATATTTTTCAACAATATTTCAGAAAATTTGTTGCTGTTTTCTTGTGATTTAATAATCAAGAAGATTTCATTCTTAGCTACATCTCATAAATACTTCTTTTTGCTATTTTCAAGTTATATCATAGGGCGATAACTTTTTTCCCTAGATGACACTTTATTCAAAATATATCAACAAATATTCTTTTATGAGTTTTTAATTTTTGCTAAGACTGTTACTGAGTCTCTTCGAAAGCAATTTTATTCTAAAGAACCATGAGAATTTCAATAAGTTTGTAAGTCACGTAATATTTCTAACTTCAAATCACAATTAGATTTTCATGAACATCATATTTTCAAAATAAATTTTATCGCATAGGATTAAGGCCTCCTCTAGTGAAACAACTCTGGTGGGGAAATAATTTGGAATTTGAGAGTGTTTTAGGAGATGGATTTCAAGGTCAGTATCCTGATATAACCTTTGTGTGCGATGTGCTTGCTTGGCCAGAGTCATATGATCAGCTGTCTAAAACGCTGAGATATGCATGTCCAGTGCACAGCAATGGATCTATCGTACTTGCCCATCAGTACCGATCAAGGAAACGAGAGGTGAGAAATGAATTATTTTAAGCAGAGGTTATCATAAAAAAATTCATACGACTCTCAAATAACTTAGAACTGATCTTTTCTGAAAGTTTCTTGCTTAAACTCTGAAGAGCTGTGGTAGGATACGAATTTTTACGACTCATCTTTTAAGTCCTGATAATCCTTGAGAAACATAGCATTCTTTGTTACATTTTTGTTTTATGCAAATAACAAAGATTACGTTCTGCAAGCTAAAATCTAAATCATAATGAACCGTTCACACTGAACTGTCATATGTGACACTACTCGGAATCTCCAATTTGAGATCCTTAAGTTATAGACTTCAAGATATATTGAATTCGTGCTGTAGTTACCTACTTTGAAAGACTTTTCTCATCATTATTTACTATATGTTGTTTATTCATCTTTTTGTCAAAATCTAGCAGAAAAGGCTTGCTCTTTTTATCTTTTCATGCATCTATCACACACCTCCTTCTATTCATTTCTGAGTGACAGTTAATGTAATCGTAACTGATAATCAAAACTTTTTTCATTCGCAAAAACTGCAGAGTGGACTACTTGCTCTGTTTTGTGGTGCATAGTTTCCATTGTCAGTTTATATCTATTAGCTATTTTCACTCAAGTTCTTTCTGGTACACTATTAATTTAGCATATTTTACTTTTGCCACTTTAACATGTACACTGAATTGAATCCCACATTTGTGAAATATTAACCTGTTTTGAAATAAAACTTAACTACTACATATCGGTCATACGTACACTGACTTTGTTGCCAAACTCAGAATTAGACACCAAATGAACGAATGCAGGTCTTTTTGTCAATAGAAAAAGATAAAAATTGGAACTATAATAACATAAATAAATGAAATGTTAGATGTTTTATAACATGTCTTAAAATGCAATGTTGTAACAAGTGCATTATTCGTCAACATTGGTTAAATGTAAAATATCTGTTATAAGTATTATGTATATATATTTTTTTTGTTGGGCAGTAAACATTCATGGCTCTTGTATTTACATTTATACTATGAATCATGATGATAGAGGAATGCATGAGTGTACGGAGAGAAAAATAGATAGAATGATATTAGGATTGAGTATTCTTCAATGCCAGCACTGTTCTAGAATATTTGTTTCTGTAGTTTATTAGTTTACATGGAATACAAAAAGTATTTAACAAAACTAGAAATGGATAGCGCGATATTTTACAGTTCGAAATGTAAAATCACAACTGACTTAGGCCAAGATTAGTTACAAGGTAATTGATTTTAGCTGAATTAAAGCTTTTCCCTTTATCTTTGCTGCATGAATCAATACGCTGACTACTATTTATCTGGTATTTTTAAAATCATGCCATATATGTTACCTGCCTTTTTTCTTATTTTCAACAGAACAAGTTTATACAGAGTTTTAGCGATGCCTACACGATAGAAGAAATTCATAAGGTCGGCAAAAAAATTGTTATTTTTATGCTTAAGCCTCTTAAATAAAAATTTAATTTTTTGATGAGATTGTCGTCTTTTGTTGCATGAGAAGTGTTTAAAATATATCTACAATGAAAAATTAATGTGTCTATCAGATGACTGCGAAAAGTAATTTAGAACTATAGTTTCAACACTCTTCTGGAATGTTTAAACACCCTGCAAAATAGTAATAATCTCCTGACGGAGGACTTTATTATTTCGGATATAGCAAATCTGTTGGACCCATTAAATTATTTCAATGTATTCAAAAACCGCCATGCCAGAAAATTTGCAGCTGAACTCTATGCAGTAGACATTTTCACTTATTTACAGTAAGTAAAAATTTGTAAATTAAAAGTGTTCTTGCTCTATCTGAAGTTTACTATATTCAATGACTATGATTTAAACTTATGTAGTGCTCAGTCTATTAGTAGTATTTTAGGAGGAGGTGCCATTATGCACGGTTTTTTTTTTCAATAAAAACTTTAAGGCACTGTTTGATTCATGTCGTTATAGTGAAAAAAATACTAGGCAAAATTTCTCTTCTTCATATTAGTGGTTTTTGTTAGGAATTAACTCCCTTAGGGATTAATTCCATTTTTATAGTTGTGGTGAATTTTTTATTGAGGTATTTATGATGTTCTAAGTAAATTGGCTGCACAGATGCCAGTAGGGTTATGTATTTTGTGTTGATAAAGTTTGCTTACTTTTATCAACACGATTAGTACGTGATAAATGTATATATATCTGTCACAATTTCATATATTTCGTTGTATTTCACGTTTCTAACAGTTTTTAAGTCGTAAAACTAATATGTGATTTCAAGAAAAGCCACCGACATCTCTTATCTAAATGTACACCACCTTCCAAAAGCTAAATATCAGTTCTGACTCCAAAATACTTCTCACAGATAATGTGTAGCTATGCAACAAGCTTCAATCCACTTGCACGGAATAAAAATTTGGGCAAGATTGTGCTACAAAAATAGGAAAGTTTATATTTTTATCTCTGTACTGTAAGTTAGTTTTAATTTTCCAGTCACGTAAATTAAGAATGAAAACAAGGATTTCACACTGATCATTTTGAGTCACAGAAATATACAACTGAAACAAATTTATTAACTATGAATCTACAGACATCTTCCCATTTTTTATAAACTTTACTTATTAGACAAAATAGATTTAAAATTGGAAAGAAAATAGCATTCAATATATTTTCAACCGCATTAATTTACATGCATTCCACACTAGAAAAACGTTTGCCATACTCATATTGTAAAATATCAAGTTGATAGCTTCACATTAAAAGTTTGCCATTCGAGTTACTCAGCCGAATTATGCTGCGTCCATCATTATTGATATTTAATGCTAATGCAAAGAAACCATTTTCATATTTCTGTAACTATTTAATGGCAGCATTTCTAGATCTGCTGACAGGTCCCCAATTTGAAACTGACATCCCACTTAACTAACTGAACCTGGTACTCAATTCAAATCAGTAACGCCTTTGAATTTTTTTCGCTGCTCAAATTGATATACGCTAATACTGGAAATTTATCAGATAAAGGCCTGTGTAGAAAATAGTTGGATAAATTTGTCTCCCCCAGCTGAAAGATGCGAAAAAAGTTAAAGAGGATACAAAAATTTGTTACAATGCATAATAGATAAAATGCTTTTTCCAAATCATATATCAATTTCAATGGTTCATTATCATCTAGTACAATTCTGGATTCTTTGAATGAGAAAATCGTAAGGTAGAAACATGAAAAGCATTTATCTTAAATTTGAAAAAATCACATTTTTGCATCAATAAAATTGATAACATAATTAAGCAGTACTTTAAATAGTGAATGATTAGCACTGGCTAATAGTTTAAAATATATTAAATATTGCTTAGTGCTACTGATGGTGATTTTTCTGTTTTTTTGTATTTTCTGAAATACATGTGTTTGAAACATGATTATATATTACTACAAAGAAAAATTTTATACATTGCTACAAATAAATATCATTTTATCAATAGCTTGTGGGTTTTGTATTACTGTTGTAAATCTATGAATACGACATACCCTTCAGAGATCAGTCCAGCAAGATAGAAAGAAGTGCCACACATATGGAATGTATGTATTCAAAATGTACATATATTTAAACCGAAATCATCATGAAAATTAGAAAAATGTAACAAAATCGTACTGTACAGATATACATATGCATAGAGATGTTATTTTTACATAACCGTCAAAGTTTTTCTTATGCATTAGGAAACAGAAGAAAAAATTAAACCAATAAACCGATGAACATATGCATAGACTAATATGAACAAATTAAATTTGGACTAATAAATTTGTACAAAACTACTCAAATTTTGCATTCATTGATTATTGATGCTGTAAATCAATGTCAATCCTACTTCATATATATATGTAAAGAGAAAATACTAGAGAGAGGCAGACAAAAAGAGATAGTATTACTATAGTCTGATAGAAATCAAAATTTAAAAAAGTACAATGTTTGGCCGATGAATATTGTCCAGTGAATCAGAAATGTGTGGGCATGTCATTGTTTTATGTGATTCAATACAATACAGTACAGATTACATATGTAAATCATTGTAAATACCATAGATTAAAGATAATGACTATCACATTTAGAGTATGTATACATCTCAATTAATCAACACTAATTTCAAGAACTGGTACCTAAAAAAAATAAAAGCAAGTTAAAAATTGACACATTCTCAAATAACTATATATTGTATGATAAAATAGCATATGAACTAAAATGTAAATGAACGCTTTTAAAAAAGGAATATTTCATAAATCCTACTTATAAATTTTACTGATATAATAAAAAGTATACACTCTATTAAAATGTCTATCATTGTGTGTTAATTACTATTAGGACCTGAGCATATATAATTATACAGGTTTAAATCAAGCAACAGTTTTGAACTGTTTCAGGACTAGGATAAATGCCTTGCTATATATTCTTTGTAGTAAATATTTATAATTAGTACTCTATTGTGTAGTAGTAGCAGTAGTAGTTCACATGCACTACATAGTTCAACTTAATTTGCACCATCTATTTTGTAATGTGTTGTTTCCACTTCAGTTGCAGAAGCAACAACTAGTAAAACATGTGTCATATCAGTTTCTCCTTATTTTCTGTTACAAATCTGCTCAGCCACTCATATTTTTGTCCTTATTCAGTTTACACATTTGTCTTGTTTAGTTTTTCCTTCTTCCCATTGGCACATTTCTGATGATTACTACCTTTTTCAAGAAAAGATTTAATAAATAAATGCATTGTATACTACATATATTATGCTTTATTTTCTTGTACTGCAATTTGAATATCATTCATGAAAAACCTGTGTTCTGCTGAAAAGTTGTTAGAAACAGGAAACACAACAAAATATAGGAAACTGTGACAGAAATATGTGTATTTATCATGCACTAATTGTGTTGATAAAAGTGAGCAAAGTTCATCAACACAAAATATAAAACCCTACTAGAATCTGTGCAGCCAATTTACTTGGAACATCATAAATGAACACTGACCGCAGCTATAGAAGTAGAATTAATCCCTAAGGGAGTTAATTTCTAACAAAAGTCTAAATAATTGGCAATTTTTCTACATCAAGCATGCCAAAATCCAATTTTTTAGGGAAAACTGTTGGGATGGAAGAAGAGCAAGATAATATTATGATATACTAATTATACCTTTTTATGGACAATATAGTTAAGTCAAAAGAATGAAGTCCAATGTATGGCAGAGAGCAAACAAGCAGTAAAGTAAAAATAAGATTTAAGAAAAATACAAAAGTTTATTAAACTTTAGAAGAATGAACAAAAATACAAGACTGAACAAATAAATAAACACGTTCCCACTAGCTCCTGCTGTATATCCTCTTGAAGTGCCCTTGAAACTGGCTCTTTGGTGAATTTTGCTAAATCTCACTGACTCTATTACTCCGTAAGTAAGCTTGCAATTTTTTATCAGCAGGCCTGTGGTTATTCCAGAATTAATTGAAGCATCCCTTGGAATTTACTTCAGCAGAAGTAAAGCAGTGGAATTAAAAGATAGGTCAAATAAAGCAAAGTTATGGAATTGATGACAACTCTAAAATAATATCCAATTAATTGAAGGTGGAGTTTATAGTGTTGTGACAGAAGGTAAAGTAAGATTTACAATTCTGATCATTGTTGAAGAGGTATTTTGACATTGAATATGTGTAGGCATAAAAGAATTGAAGAACTTTCCACAAAACCATAAGGAATATGTCACATGGCATTAAATGAGGGTGAAGACCAAGCAAATTCATTAATGGATAATGATAAAGGTGTCAACATGAAAAATTGGCATTAAGGCGCAATTGAGGTAATAGGTGCAATTTAATAAAAGAGGCAAAATGTGAGAAAGAGCATAGGCAAAACATATTTAAAAATATGCAAACATAGACAAGCATAGACAAACATAGACAAACATAGACAAACATAGACAAATAAAGTTGAGCAGTTATGCTGTAATAATTTATAGAGATAGCAGAACTGGCAAATATCATGACAATTGCATAAATTATTTAAATATTAAATGAGTTTAGTTTTTTTGTTCTTTGGTCATAATTAAGTTACCTCTATTTCATATTAAAAAATATGTCTGTGCTTCAAAATTTTATTAATTTAGGGAAACCATGGGCTTTTTAGAGCATTATTAAATATTTTTAAAAATTATTTTGTACATAATATTCTTGCTGATGATTTCAGAATAGTTCTGATACTACTATGAAGTACAGTAGCATTTTCTACAGGATGTACAAAAAAATCTGCAATGATACAAGAACCTTTTATAAATAATGTGCCCAGCAAAAAATAGACCTTGAAATTATTTATTGCTTATGAAACTTTCAGTAGTACATTTTATAGATTGATGATATTATCCTTATATACAAAATGTAAAACCAACTTCAAATAGTTTTTTTGGCATTTTCCAATACATTTTTGTGCAAGATTAGTTCATTTAAAGTGAGCAATATATTTTTATAGAAGCTCTTTTTTATTCAAAAGCATGATATTGTTTTTTAGATAGCTCATATGTGAAATAATAAGCAGATTTGTGTGCAAAGCATGCCTCTGACTACATGTACTGAGCAACAAATTTGATGTTGACGAACTCTAGATTTTATTTTGAAAATTTGGTGTTTTTTAGAGTACAAGTATTTGGTTAATGAGCTTGGAAGTATTTTTAAAATCTGCTGAAATGGAAAAAATTAAAATTTTTAGTAAGAGAATCAAGTTCGATGTTATTTTCTCTGTGGTGCTCCATTTTGATAATGCACTTTGGTCTACTTATGAACAAGTTTCCAGATTTCTTGTTTCAATCTCAGATTGTGAGATGATAATTCCAATTTCAGTAAATGATTTAGAATAGGTAACTGTTAAATTGGCTGATTCAAGTTACTCTGCAATCTATTCGTTCTTTGTGGTCTTTTCCACTGCTCGAGCATGTACAGTGGAATTTTATATATGATCATCTACATAGCCTTATTTTGAAATGCTGAATTTCTTTCTATAACTTACTTTAACATTATAGAATAGCAGGTCTGGTCGTAATATTTTCCATTTTAAGAAATTGTACTATGCATGGTGGTGCACTGCCAATATTTTGAAATTCCTTCCATCAGGTTAGAGGGGGGAGGGATTTTTTAGAGGGGGAAGAGAATTTGGAGGGATGCCCAGTAAGCTAAAAATAACTAATTTGTGTCCTAGAACGAAATTCAATTAATCGAGAAAATGTCTTGAAGCAAAAGTTCTGCAGTATTTATCACCATGCAGCTTGTCAAAAGCATTTTCTTTGTAATCTTTGCAACGCAACACGTTGTAAGTGGAGGAATTCTTGGGAAAAGTGCCCTGCCGACAAATAAAAGTGAGAATAAAGTTGTGAAAAGCTTGTTCACGCCTGAGGTGAATTACAAATTTTTTCCCTCGCCATTTTCAATTTTCTTTTTGGCTGGCATATTCATTCGTTATAATATTCACCAATTATCTTAATGCATGCCTAAATTTTTGAGAACTCGATATATTGCAGGAGTATGAGCTGGATCGTTATGCAGCAGCGATTGCGGCAACGGAGGAGCTCCGTAAAGAAAGAGACAACATAGTACTGAAAAATACAAATCCTCTTGCTTACTGGTATCTCAAGGAATGAACCTTCTGCATCTTTTCAGTGCAAAAATGCAATTTATTTAGTTGGATTATCTAATTCTAACAAGTCATTTGCTTCATTTTCTGTTGCTTTTTGCATTTATTACCCGTATATATATGATATGATTTTATTTGTCACAATAATGATATTTAGGCCACCAAAGGTGATCAGTATACAAAATGGATGTCGAGTCCCCTAATTTCGGAAGATACAAGAAAAGTTCAGCACTCATTTCTGTTGAAAGCTGGACAAGCTATTTCAAATTGCAACCTAAGCATTACTCGATTTAATCAGGTGCAATTTCACTAAAAAATGTGTTTCTAATAATCATAATAATCCCTGAGAAGCCATGCATTTTTCAAGCTTCAATTAGAAGAAAGTATGGAAGAAATGTAGCATGAGTTTTTTTATCTTCTTAACATTACTCGATTCTAGTTGTTGAAACAGTTTAATATTAGAACAATTTTTCATTTTCATTGCGGAAATTTTTTCATTTTTATGCAATATTCCCAAAAAATGTTCTAGTTACTTATTGTGCCTTTAGATCTCCGAGATTTTATACCAAAATTTTACTATAAGATTATTAGTAATAATTAAGTGCAAATCTAATTATATCACTTACAATAACCAAGATTTGAAAAATTCGTTTTTTTGTTTGTGCTTCGCATTTTTCGGTTGATTTTCCTAAAGGTGTAAGATACAAATTTTTTCAAATTGAGGGACTTTCAAATGAATTTTGAAGCCTTTAAACATCTTCGGGGGAAAATAAAATTGTGAACGCTATTGTGCATACTCCATTCTCAAGCTAAACTTACTTGAAAATTCCCAGGAAGTACTAGAAATAAGCAATTTTTCATTTCTTTTTCAAATTGGTCATTCTAAATAGCTACTGAATTTGGGGTCATTCTCGCAGTTCTCGATTTTTCTAAGTTTTATTTCAGGATACAGGTTGGGACGATTTACTCATTTTTTTTTATTATTTTTTCACTTTTATAGCTTTCAAAAGAAGTAGCTCAAAATCCGGAATTATCGAACCGTATCAATAAGCAAGCAGATTTATATCGAGCCGGAGCTGATATTATTTTGGATGACTCCCGAATAGGTCCTAATCAGGTGATAACCTAATTCTACACGCATACATATATATTTGAATAGTAACTGTTGGT
Organism: Vaucheria bursata; assembly: GCA_032358265.1. Lineage (NCBI taxonomy): Eukaryota > Xanthophyceae > Vaucheriales > Vaucheriaceae > Vaucheria > Vaucheria bursata. The sequence continues at coordinate 22,278 of JAULBW010017440.1, read as the reverse complement.
ATTTCCTTCTGATGAGATACGACAGCTATATATTTGAGGTCACATTTTATTGCTTTGTTGTAGAAAGTCATGCATGATAAAAAAATGCTTAAAAATAATAAAAAATTGTTTGCACCAAATTTTTCTAGTAAAATATTCAATATTGAAAGCCTGAAACACTGATCCATGAATTATCATAAAATTTGCCAAATTTTGTATTGTTTTTAGTGCAGAGTGCGTAACTCACAAAATTTTTAAATTTAATTTTTAATCTTTGGATATGGTAAATTTGGATTTATTTATTTTTCATCACTTCTCGCAAAAAATTCATAATGCACCAAGTTCGGCTTCAGATTTTAAATTTATGTAATGAATCGATTTGATAGTCCTGACAGGTTGGTTATATTTTAAGTTTGCTCTATTAGTTTCTTTTAGCTGATGTAAGTTAATGAATTTTCCTAGTGGCTCTTTGTTTCTAAGAAAGTTACTGAAAATTTTGTAAACTAGCTCTTTAATTTTCTGATTTGATGCCTAAATATAGTGGTATAGAGTGTGTCTCTGTAGATACTAACAGGGATGTACTCATGTTTACTTTGGAAGGAAATGTGTCAACTGAAGAAAATAGTAAACCTTATAAATTAAAAGTTTATTTTATATCTCAAAATTGAAGGTTTTATTATGAATAATTTCTGTAGCTAGTTCGACAACAGTATATAGTCTTAATATACTTCAAATCTTAACTTGAACAAGACGTAATTATGGTCAAATTTTCTACCATTAAAGAGTTTTGTATTGTCAGCTGTGCTAGCCTTTAACTTTAACCATACTTATTTCTATGCTATTATAAAATATTGCTATTTATTAAAGAAATACTTTGATAGTTGAATATATTTTTTACTCTTTTTCATCAAATTTTTGGGTTTGGTACTATATATCTTGTGTGGTTCTCTTAACATTCCTCGTTTTAAAAAGAGCAGAAAAAATCATCTTTTACACTTTATTAGCAATGAAGTTATTTTCATGAATGTAAATGCTATCAGATATTCATGGATTCCTTCAATGAAAAATTGGTTGTTCCTATGTAGGAATGTTACTGAAGCATCAAATTGTAAAGTATAATTAATGCTTCTTTCAGCTCTTTATAATGCACTTAGGTACATGCCCTACTAAAATTAGGCATGATTTATAATTACAGTAGATGGGATTGAGTAATTAATTTAGTAATATTGCATATTTAAACTTTTTGAAATCTCATTTTTAACTGACCCAGTTAACGTTGGCTAATAATAAACTACGTATATTATTGTTAATGGTGGTCTTCAATTATTAGTCACTGAATTATGCATACTATATGAGTTAATGAGTACAAAGTAAACTACTTGTCACCGTAGAAATATTCTAGAATAATGGTCAAGAGCACTATTCAGAATTTAGGCTAATATACGAGACGTAGAAAATTGGAGATATCAGTTGTCATGTATTAATTGCTGCTGTATTCATAGCATTATCTAGGTAAAGGCTTCAATGTTATTTATACTGTTTCTTATGTATTTTTTAGGAACCACCAAATGCTGATAGCAGTTTTAAAATGTTCACACCTCCTAGTTTAAATAAGTTGAAATTATTTGCAAAAAGCCTTAGAGAAATTGAGAACTTGAGGCTGGCTCAGCGCAATAAGCTTATGGAGGTAAGTTTCTATAAAAATACGTTTGGCCGTATATATGCTCTTGATTGGTAAAGTAATATATCAATTGACCAATAATATTATTGAATTAGTCATGCTTATTGTTGTATTGGTAGTTTCTGATTCGAATGAATTGTGATAGATTTTTATCCATGATAATGCCTCTAGTATACAGTGATTTATATGTGATAATACATATTGTTATTGCACAGTAGAAAGAATATGTTGATGCAGATTCGACTTCATATACTGTTGACATTCACTAATTTCTGTTAGTTGATAACTTTGTCACTCCTCCAACTCAGTTTGCTATTATATATTAATATCTCTAACCCGATATATTTGACTAACTGATCATATTTGGGGTTGCGGACAGTATCAATCAGTTTATGCAGTACAAACTCTTTAATTGGACACCTCATATCTTCAGATGCAGTAGGCTGGGCAGCTGACAAATTGACGACATTTTTTTATAGTCTTTTTGTACCTTGTTATCTGGACACCTCATTAGGTTCGGCATCTGAGCACTTGAGGATGATGTGTCCGACTTTGTGAGGTTTCACTGTATGCTTAACTGGAAGTTCAGGAACTAAAATCATTTAGAAAAATGTATGGAATATCGACTGTATGTTATTTATTAATGCGTCAGTGTGTCTGTATGTATCAACATATGATTTGCTGCTATTATCACTTGAATCAGACCAAAACTTAGCTTTGGTGATTCTTTCATAGTACTTTTTCAATATTTCTAGTCAGTTATTTGTTGCGAGCTCTAATTATTCTAAAAAAACTTTAAATATAAATCACACCAAATTGGAAAGATCTTGATAGAAATTTGAATTTGAATTTGAATTATTACTTGGTTCAAAGCTTTAAATTTGAGATTCCAGTTTTTAGTTGGTTCAAACATATTTATTCTGATGACCATAAAATCCTTTGGATTTTTTAAAACCAACCTTCAAAGTCAAATCGTAAAATTCGATGAAATTGAATTTGTTAAATTTGAAGTTTGCCGCATATTTTGCAGATTTCATCGATTAATTTTCCCTTTTGAAAGCGGTCTTTTAATAGCAATAAAAAATTACATGTGATTATAGACATTGGAGTTGGACGAATTGCCTGAGGGATTATGTCTTGGGCCCATAAACAGAGTTAGTAGTATGGTAGTTCGTCGCGCTTGCGAGCAGTTTCCAGAACAGGTAATTTTTCATGACAGAAATTTTTTTAGCAGTATCATTGCAATTAGAGTAATACGTTTTGAAGAAATTTGGCATCACTCCAAAATATGCATAGAAACTTCTGTAGATTAAGTTAAAGATTGGTACTTAATTTATTTCTTTTCTATGGAAAAATTGATATTTTTGTTCGAAATGAGTTCCGAAGTAAGGCAATACTAAGAAATCATCATGGAATTTGGGAAGTTGACTTTGAGTATGATGGCTAGAACTAAATCGAATACTATATCATCGTTTACAGCGATATGTTAATTGTGATTTCTTCTGAGTTTTATCGATTTGATATTATTTTTTAAATAAATTATTTTAATTAAAGTACTAGTTCTGAACGTTACTTTTAAACCTATAACGTTAAAAAAAATTTTCAATCATGCGACATAATTATTTAAGCTATGCCCTTTTGTGGTCAATAATGTAATTGTAAAAGTTATTATTACTAACATTTACAGATTTCTCAATAATATTACCTGAATATGAAATTACTATTTTGAAATTGTTCTATCAAATTCTCATATGTGCGATATTTCGTGAATGTACAATATTTATGCATATCCCACAGTATGATAATTTATTGCCATAATGACACAAAAGGTCTCCTCCAGACTCCAATGTAAAAAGATGGAATTATGATGTACACAGACTTACATTCATCAGCGTGTCCTACTATATCAGCCTAGTCTTATTCAGTAGTAATTCTTGAGCAAATCTTCACTCTTCAGATGTTGGATCTATAGAACCTCAACTTGGTACTTACAGCAACCACCCAACATTTCGAATTCAGAACAACCACTTGACTTGAATAATTATAGTTTTTTAATTTAGAACAATCATTTCACTTTCGGAAAAACCATCTGACTCTCAGCACAACCAGCCTATTTCTGGATTATGCAACTATAGAATCTTCCTCCTAAGTGACTCATTCTGTTTTCTGTGAAAGTATGAACCTACTAACCTACCTCTATGAACTCATATATAGCCTTATCTAGCATATTATGTCGTAACATTATTATGCTGAAATAGTTATGGTAGTGATTCATTGTACATGTTCAAATGAATGGCAAAATCTGTCTGAACGCTTAAATTTGATTTCCTCACTAAGACAGTTAGGATGAAAACGTACACGTTGACTAACTTCCGCATTGCTATGTAAATCACAAGTTATACAAAAGTTTAACCTCACCAAAAAAGTCAATCATTAAATTTAATCAATTTTTTTAGTGTTATTCTGCCAATTTTCTGGATGGATAATATGTTGAAATGTTTTTTGGGTGTAGGCATCTCAAGTTGTGCGTTCGAATGGCTTGGACACAGCAGAATTCAACAGACTTCTAATTAAAGCGAATCGTAACATGTTTTATCGATTCAGAGTTTTGAGGGCTGTAAGAGCGCTAAGTGCCATTGACGATAACTCCGATTATTTGACATAATACGAAGGCAAAATATTAACACTGTGACAGCTACTAAAATTTAGAAAAATGAATTTCTTGCAGATATTTAATTTTCCTTTTCAACGGGTAAGTATTAAATGATGATGATGCTCAAATATTAAGCTTATAAATATACTTCAAAATTCACATTTATTGTATTGTTGCATATTTTCAACCATGTTTTAGCTATCTGCAGTTCGATTTCTAGAAAGCAAGTAATGTTTGATTGAACTAAAAGTTGTTGATAGAATGACTGACATTCCAGATGTGTCGATTACATTAGAGTTTAGAAGTAATTTATCCTACATGATCTGTTATATTCCTGTTATCAATTGCTATGTGTCGATCATTTGTACCTTGGACAGCTGTTAGAATTCAACGGTAAGCAGCTAGCTAACTATAATATGATACCCGGAACTTTTTCTTGCCACACTTACTCAATACCATGTGTTCAGTTCTTATTTGACGAGGATATTTTTTCTTGCCCATTCTAAATAATTGTCTCATAAAATTGGTGGTAAAATTAATATAGAGCTGTTCCAAAGATTTTTTCGATATCATGCATGGCTCATATAGCAAATCATACAGCAAGGTGCTTGAATTCACTTTTGAGTTTAAACTTGTTACTAGCCACATTTAGTTTCTCAAAGAGAGAAAATTATTCAAGTAGCTGCTAAGTGCAAGCTAGCTGATGCTGATTTCTATATATAACCGAAGCAATGGATCTATACCGGTTCAACATGAAGAGGACATAACCAGAGCTAGATTCAATGATAAATAAATATATTATAAACTTTCATTTTGAAAATGGAGCAAAAAAGCAAGTGAAATGCATTTGAAAAGGTCAACGTTTAACATGAAAAATGTGAGGATTAAAGTTAATTGAGACTCTGCAAGCTGTTTTATCGAAAACTGAACTATAAAAGTGTTTTACACAGAATGCCACAGTATATAAAAGGTTGTATCATCTAAACCTATCTCCCACCAAATGGCTCACATGTCTACATTTACAATTTCTAGCAAGCCTCAGAATGCCTCTTCATTAAATGTCTATAATTCAAGGCAAAAAAATCTTGTGAGCCATCTTCTTCAACATATCTTTCATAAAGCATTTCAGAGACTTCGGCTTTTTAGTCGACTTCTTATAGTTGTAGACCATAGTAATCAATGTGTACATGAATTCAACATTCAAAGAAGCTCAGAGTTTTTTTATAGTGCATTGTTTACACTTGTACTGAAAATGAAGGATATTTATTTGATTGTGCAAAAGATGTTCATCTAATTGCTCAAAATAACATACTAAAGTAACTAGGTGTCAGGAATTAACCCCTAAGGGAGTTAATTCTATTCTGTAGCTGCGGTATGTTTCTCCTAATGCTATGTTAAAGTTTCAGTTCTGATTATGAGAACAAGTTCCAGTTTAGATTATGAGAACTAGTTTTAGTAAGTGATATTTTGTTGTGTTGAAGTTATTTGACTTCTATCAACACAATTTTGGATGTAATAATATGCGTATTCTGTCACATGTTTCTTGTGTTTATGTTGCATGTTACATTCTTAACACTAGGTGCTCAAAACATATACAAATTAATTTACCTGCTTGCGTAAAACCATAGACTGAATATTATCACTGACCAAATAGCCATATCACATCTAGTATTAATGATATTTATTTGGCTATCAATTCAGAGTTACTGCCAAAAAAAGTATAAGCCATGATAGTGTGTAAAAGAGGTTAGCTGAAGATAAAACTTTTGTCAAAACTAAACCATAAGGCTAATAGGGTGATTGTGCATGCACAGTAATGTAGCAAGCTCATTGTAACTAAACTTTCAGCTAATGCTTTAAAATTGGAAGTAGAAATTTGCGTAAATATTAACATTCAAGAAATGCATTCATAAAAAATAGCAAAAGCATCGCTATTTAAACTTATGCCACTCAAGATAAAAGTTTGCCATACCACTCCAAAAATCTTTTAACTCTAACACTTCATGACCTGATAGCAGGTGCCAGGCATTCTTGCCTGATAAAAAAAGCCTTCCATTCTTACTACATTCAATAAATTTCAATGGAATTTTTCTGCCATAATGTGCCAATAATGCAAAAACATAATGATATGCCTGTTTATAATAAATATTTGCTGATCAATAAAACTTTATTCCAAGGTGCCTAGATTGGTCTGCTCACCAGTTGATGGCCAAATTTTAATGCTACAGAATGCCAGTCTGTAAAAGAGTATAAATTCTGGGCAGCCTAAGTTCCATGTTGTACTAGTTTTTGTAATCCAGTGTTAGGACCGCATTTATAGGGTTCATATGTATGGATGTTTTGTATGTATAAGTCAGCCACCCTTATTGGGCAGTTTTTTTTCTATATGGAAATTTTTTTTTGTACTTTGGTTGTTCCAAATTAAGAAACAACTTCAATCAGGTCACTCTTGTATCTATCAATAAACCTATTGTGCTCTTAGACTTCCAAACAGTTCCATACATAATATATTGTTGCATTTCAGTCTTTGTTTGATTGGATTTTGTTCCAAATCTTTTGCATATTTTGAATCTTGAAAGTTGTTCCTGATTACTATGAACCCTATATCTAATTACTCCTGACATGCAGGCTGAACTGCTTGAAAAAATCAATGATAAGATTTAAATTAAGGTTAATTTTTCTACTTTCAGTTATAACCATTTCCTGGAAAAGGTAAGAAGATAGAACAATGTATCATTATATAATCTTAAACTTACAGTCAATCAAAACATTAAACTATATATTGCCCTTACATGAGCAATCTCATCACTTCTAGAATTACTGTAGATGCCGATTTGTTGCCATGTAAATATCCTTAGCACAAAATATTGCAATAGACCTGAAAAAAAAAGTTGAAGCCAATGAAATGACAATTTTTCAAATCTACTAAATGTTAGACCTTTATGAAAGAAAAGAGGTGATTTTTTTGCTCATATCAATACTCAATTTGAGTAAAATCTGTTTAAAGTGCTGCAAAAAATATGCAGCAGTTTTAAACTTTGATTAAATTGTCTTTTGCACTGTTAAACATGACCTAAACTACAGTTGCACCTAGGCTGCTAGAAAAGATGTTACTTGTTACAAGATGCAGCTTTCAAATTTTTAGAAATAGTGCAATAAAAATAAACTGCATGATGATTGGATTAGAATTTTTGTGTTGGACAGTAAATCATAATATTCTACATAAACTTGGAACTCAAGGAACCAGAAAACCAACTTAAACTAAAAGTTTGCCATAAACTGATTGGTCTATCAAAAAGGATGTTATTTTGCTTACTTGAAGTTGTGTTTTATTGTCATCTAACCAAGAAATCATTGTTGTGAACTTTCCTCAAAGTAACACTCTTGTTCCAAAATGAAAATTTTTCAGTAGTTACATCAAATATCCTGTGGGTGTAAAAAATCTGCATGATTTTCTATTAGAATGTTATATTTTTTCTCACATATTTGATACATTTTTTTCTGCTTGTTAAACTGCATAAATTTTATACCTTTTGGCTATGTCAATAATTAAACAATACTGATAACTGTACTTTGGAATCAACTTTAAGCACTACAAAACACTTTCATAGGATTAAATAAGTTTTTGAATCCAACCTTTGTGGTTTTAAAGTGCTTTGTAATATCGAGTTTACAGTCATCTTGTTCCAAGTTGTATGAAAAATTTTTATTGCTCACAGTTATTAAATCATTGTAGCCGCAATAGTGTTATTTATATGCTATTTGGATCTGATTTTGAATGGTGCTAGTTGATCTAGAGCATTTTACTGCTGAAATAAATATGGAAAGAAGAAAAGGTGTGATATTGAGAAATTGCAACAAAAACAAGCAAGATAATAGAGAAGCAAAGCAAAAAAATAAATGGTGAAATTAAATTTATTGATTAAAAGCAAAAGATATTAACCCAGTGCGCCAGAAAACAATTACCACAAAAATAACTATCTTCCATTAAATGGAACAGAAGAAGTGACGAGAAATGTAGATTAAACATTTAAACCTAGCCAAGAGTGAAAAATTACTATCTGGTCAAGATAAAAGTGCAAATCAATTTGCTCTTGAAATATCACGAAATGCCAAATAAATTGCAGCATTTTTATTTTCCGAGGAAACATTAATTTGAGTTGAAGTACAAAGAATAATGGATCACAATCTTGAATTGGAACAGAAACTGTAAAAATCTTGACATTTACAACATGCAGCTACCCTTAGTAAATCGATAAAATTGCATATTTAAGAAAGAGAATTTTGAACGATTTTGCCTTAAATGAGCCTCTAACAGATCCATTCATTATTGTTTCATAAAAAGTGTCGAGGCCACTATACTCACGGAAGATGTTGACAATTATGATGTCCAGTAAACGTTTATCACATTGAAAGCAATTTTCAACAGAAAATTTAAATTTATAACCTAAAAAATCATTGCATTTCATCATCTTGATTCAGAATGAAACTCGAGATAAAATGTAATTCGTAATAGCCCTGATAGCTCAATGCCCAAATACAAACCAATAGAAATAGCTGAAATTAAAAAAAAGCAAGACACAAGAATAATTTCAGATTTGCTCATTGGCTCCATACAAATTTAAACAGGTGGCATTTTGGGGCTGCTGGTGAAAAACTCCAGTACCTCTTCCCAAAAAAACAGGAAATGTATAATAGGGTGAAATAAAAAAGTATTTTTCCAAATTGACAATATGTGCCTCAGCAGTTACTCTTGGTGCAATCCTCTTACCGGACTATTGAACGCTTCTGGTTGGTCAACACTCATATCAGACATGGGAAATGTTTCTTTTTTATCTTGTCCATCACCAGCCAAACTCGATCTGTATAATACATAAAAAGTATAAATATCAGTTAAATAACAGTTTACATCAACCTTTACTCTCAGCAAAGTTAACAATTTTGGGCATCAAATCTTTGATATAGTGCAGCTGTTAAAATTTAATATAATCCTTTTCAATTGCATGTTTTCTCTCCCAACTCTTAAGGGAAGTTCAACAGAAGAACTTTTCTACTGATGCGTTGCAGTCTAGTCCAACTTCGTGAGATAAACTTAATCTTAATGCAATCCGCCAGTCTTAAAAAGAAGTGGTCGAATTTAATCATCTAGCCCATGTCTTAAAAAAATGTCGAAGAATAACTTTGAACTGTTTATTTTCACTAAGCCCGAGGGAAAAAGCAAAACATATGATTTCAGGGATGCTAAAAGAAACATATCACTATGAACGCACAAACAACTATCATGCAGTATATGAGAAGACACAAGGAGGCCAGTATGAAGGGTAGACTTACGTTCGATTTATAGGCAATATGATTATCCTTAATATCACTTTTTAAACTGACTACCACTAAAAGAATAAATTCTATATTGAAACTGATAGACCTCGAAAATTAGTAATCAAATACAACCTGTAGTCGTTAAAATTTAATTGCAAAAGTAACATTTAAATACAATATTTACTGAAAATGAAATTCAAATATAACTCTCATGCGTTATATTTTATTGTATCATATTTTGAACATCATATCATTCAAGGCATGTAGAACCCCCCCCCCCCAGGGGTTTCCGTTCAATATCAAAATATATGACGGGAAATTTATCATGAGCACATAAAAATGAACACCAAATATGTTTACAAATAAAAAATTACTATTCGAGCTAACAAAAATTTAATCTCAAAACCGTAACCAAACAAAAATATTCTGAAAAAATTTCTCATTAAATTGTTTTCTATCAAACTATTTCAATGTTGCTTTTCAAAACAATAAAGAAGCTGATAGAGCATTTATTGTATTCTCGTATTGCTGTTGCTTGCGATGGCATCTTATAAACTTTTTTACTTATTTCATCAGATTTTATTCGAATGCAGACATTTTTTAGTTATTTAGACTAAAAAATTCAAATTTGAAAAATGTACTAAAATAAGAGTACTTACGCTGATTGCTTTGGCTCAGCCACCCCAGGAGCTAAAAATAGGGCAGCAGAGTTTGGAAATCTGGAATGCACTAAATTTTCAACACATTCATACACTGCAAGCCTTAAAATAGCATTATCAGCTTGAAATTGGTCCATCATCTCCGGATCACTGCATGGAAAATGCGCAAAAAAGCATTATGAGAGTTCCTTAAAATCAAATTTGACATGTCCAAAATGAACTGTAAAAAATTTATCATGATATTAGAGCATTCAAGATCAGGCATGTATGTATGCATAATAATGTTAACAAAAATGACCACCAAAGGTTACAAGTTCAAGTGTGTGTGCTTTATTTGGTACCCCCTCCCCCGTATTGTACATACAATTATATGCACATAAACATATAATAAACGTAGGATATAGCGAATTTCCCCTTATTTAGAATAAACGAAAGAGCCATATTGTGCCAAGTTCAACTCCAGCGTTTCAGATAAAACAATTATTTCCATAATCCCAAAAGGTTCTTTACATTCAAAGATTTAGTAACGACGAGATCTATTGAGTTAAGAGGCGGATCGTGCCAAAGTTCATCAAGAAATACAGGTGGCTCAAGAGATGGTCATTATTCACTATCTGAACATGGTTGAGTTCTTTCCAGGCAAATGTGAACTTTCGATTCTACATACAATGAAATACCTCACATATCCCGACAGCTTAGTAGACAGAATAACTAATAAGACAATGACTTGTCTTTTAAAAATTTTATATCCCTGGACACCTCTATAAGTTGGACATTTGATCACTTGACAATGAATCGTCCAACTTAAAAGGTTTCACTGTGAAATGAAGCCAATCTACTTGGGTTCTAGTTAGAGATATTGATTCATACTAAAGAAGTTGAGAACTTATGTTAATTCGATATTAAGCAGAACTTATCTACTAGGTTCCCTAATCGGAATGCCCATGCATATCATGCCTTTGAAAAATGTTACTTAGGTTGATTGAAACTATTAACAGAGTTTAAATTTCTTAACTTTTCATTAATGACTCTGATATTAATTACAGCCACACATATCAATTAGCTCAACTGGTCTGAAATTATTCTTTTTTAAGCTATTACTATTAGCTGGTACTGGGGGCATCGTTAGGAGGCTTCAATAATTGTCATTGAAAATACCAATTGGTATCGAGTTTTAATATTCTGAGGCAATAATATTAATGATTAAAAATTCCAACAATTTAAATACAATACACCATTATATCAACATGAAAATTTTAATAGTTTTACATTATTGTGGAAATCATAAACTTAAGATAAGTTTCTATTATTCGATACAAAAAACTGTTTATTTTTAAATAGTATTCTCTATATAAAAATAATGAAGCACGCAGAACACGTGGAAAATCCACCAATAAATTGCAGATGATCAATAAAATTTTTCGAATAAAATATTAATGTTTAATGGTGATTTTCAACCAAATTCTATTTCTGAAATTATTTATGTATTGTCTGAAAATATTGCTAAAAAACAAATTCATTTTATTGTTATGAAAATTGAACTACAAAAAAAACTCCATTTTTTGCTTATATATATATGTATATGGTCAATTAAACGAACTGTCTAGAAAATACAGGAATTCATATGTATTGAAACTCCTGAGAAACAATTGAAAATAGTTAAGAATTTTAGAAGAAATAATATAAAGATATTTTTATTCATTTTTTATGAATATATTTTGAAATATGACATAAAATACAGTTTAAATTATTTGCTTTTTTTTAACATATTCTAATATAAGTTTAAAATTACAATAAATTTCTTGCATGCGTTAAAAATACTTAAGAAGGACTTACTCAACACCTCCAGTTGCGACGAGTTCGCGCAATTCTTCGTTATGGGTTCGAAGCTCATAGTTTTCGCGAGTCAGCATCACAATGTTATTGTTGAGTGCTTCCACTCTCTTTTTCTTTCGCTCTCTACTTTCTTTGGCAGCCTTTCTGTTTAACTCCAGTCGTTTTTTACGTTTCGACTCCGCCGCAGACTCCGCTGTTTGAGAATCTTTTGCTTCGCCTGTCTCGAAGAGCGAAGCTGATGTGAGTGAATCAGCTGCGGCACTTGCATCGTCATCTGTTGTTGAAAACGAAACGAACGCCAAGAAAGACTTTCAGCAGATTCTTTAAGTTGAGCGTGCATGTGGTAGAGAAACTGGAAGTATATGATGGAAAAGATTCAATTTTTAATGTTATCGTAGAATCACTTCCTGACCAAAGTCATCCGAACTGAATGCTTGGATTACAACATATCTTTCTCTATGTATGATGCTCTCTCATTGCACGAATATCTCAAAGGTTGCGAGTCCGATTCCTCCGCATCTGTATTCGATACTACGTTATACCTCTTACTATCCTAAGAAGTACCTCTCGGATGGTGAAATTTGCGTAGAATCAAATATATGAGAGCCATAGAATTCTCTTGCAAATGAGGATATCATTCTAAATATGTTCTTACTTTCAAACTCTATGTACCTAGACTATACTTCTAATAAAAAAATGGACTTCAATCTTACCGCTGCTTAAGCTTTCTTCTTCTTCACGAGAATCTTTATTGCTGTTCGCCATTGCTTCATCATTCATACTATCCATGAAATATCTACTCTTAACTAAAAGTGAACTCCTTCGCAGAGCAACCTTGGTACCAGTTCAACTTTGTAACATTGTAATATTATGGATACGTCACTGCTAATAAGCAAGTTTACTATTTTTAAAATAATTAATGGAATATTTTTCGATTCCTTTTGAAATGCGAAAGGTAAAAGATAAATATGATGCACTACGAAGGCTAAATTACGCACAATGGCGCCGCGGAATTGAACAATTGCTCTCGGTAATATTCACGTATTAACGTTTAAACCATTGGATTTGACAAAAATGTAGAGAAAGCCATATATGGCTAATAATCAATTTTACAGACACTTTCAATACGTTGAAACGGTACTTAATCCTTTCGGTCGACAATTGTAAGTTAAGTATATAATGTGTACTGGAATATTTCTACCCATTGATTTTCAGAAAGCGCAACTCATGTATCCTAAAAACTTTCAGTTTGAACTGCAGCAAAACTCTAAGCATGAATTATTATTTATTTTCTTTTTTACATCTGCATGCATGCAAATCTCTTCTGAGTACTCTATGCCGCAATTCATTGTATACATTTCTCGAGTGTTGGGAATCACTAGATTAAAGACTATGCATGTTACCAATAGTAAGGACAACTAGATACTCAAAGAAAACACACACAGCCAATAATCTATTAATCCCTATTCATGTATTGCCGAGAATGAATCTTGTCAACATAATACTATTTAAGAGCATACACTTATGAGAACACTCTTTAAGAGAACATATTTTATGAGAATGCATGCATAAGAAGAATTAAGTCCACAGAATCACAGTTCCATAACAGATTATGGCAAAACAGATCAGATCCTGACATTGAGATAAGCTTCATACTTGGATTAATACTGTATATCAAATAGATTTGTGTGCTTACACATTCAAATTATCACATTGCTACTGCATATATATTACATGGTAATTAGAAACATTTTTTAATTCTATGGGATACGTGAAGTGTTAGAATATGTAAGAGTTTGTTAGGAATTAATTTGTAGACTATGTTTTCTGTTTGAAGACTGTTTTCTGATAATCGTTTATATTTGAATATCTTTTTCTAAATGTGTTGCTGAGATTCGATATCAGCAACACATGATGGTACTTCCTTAATACACTACTATTTACATTCTTGCTGTATTTTCTGTTTCAGTCTTGGTAGTATTCACTAGACTAATGAGTTATAACAGAGTTCCTTTAGAGAGTTTACCAGATATGTTGCTTGTTGAAAATCAAACACTGAAGCAGACTGTTAGGAACTAACTCAATTAAGGGTTAGTTCTTATTTCCATGTAGCTGTGGTATGACTTGTTCATGTTTTCGTTTTGGTTTGGTTTCAGTTCGGTTTCAGTTTATTTTCAGTTTGGTTTCAGTTTGATTTCACTTTCAGTTTCAAGATACTTCAAAGAACTGAACCCTGTTCTTCATACTACGTTTTGTGTGTTGTAAAAGTTATCTCGCTTTCAGCAACACATGTAGGTTAATATCAAATACTATTTCTGTTTTTATGTTATTTGTTGCGTTCGTATTTTCCTAACACAGACCTAACTGTTGTAAGTATATTTATTTTGTATTGTCCATTTTGAAAACCATATCAAGATGTTCTATCAAGTTGTCAAGGTGCCCAACTTATCTTACATCCTCCATGCAAACACCAATGCAATTCTTTCATTCATACCTTAGCTGGCTATTTCTGCTCCAAGAGTAAAAAATTAAAAAAAATGTTAATTATGCACTGAAACTCAACATGATAATCAAATGAAATGCAATACTACTAAAACTTAAAGTAGAAGGTTTGGTACAATAATATTGCAAAATATTTCAATAAAATTTCTTTACATAAATCCAGCATTCCAGCATTAGTAAATATCCATAGAAATTTTTTTGAATTTATTCCTACAGAAAAACTGTCAGGACTAATATGTTTTTGCCATGTGATTTGTCTTAAAATCATGATTTGTTTATGCTATATTATTCATGTACAATTCTTTCAAAGAGTTTTATTTACAGGTTGATCTAATTAGTCTTGTATGCGAGTAGAATAAGTTGTAAGGTGTTGACAAGATTCACTCTCATCAACACATGCAATAAAATTAATAAACTGCATTATTTGTGTAATGTTTCTGTGTTCCTTGTATTGCTCTGGCTCTTGGACTACATGTCAGTGCAATTAGTTAGTCTACAAAAATCTCTAATTGCACAAAACTGGACTTGATGCTTTTAATTATGGTAGTGACGGTTACTAATGCATTAAAATAGAAAGTGAAGGTTGGAACATTGCACAACAGTGCCAATTTCATATTGTGCTTCACTATGTATATAACATACTTGGTCTCCTCACCTAAAGCTAAACTATATTCTGCACAAGATGAAAACGTATTGATTTGTGGAATTGTACACATAGGTCCTTGATTATAAGTGCATAAAATTTTTTACAAATCGAACATTCTTATGTTAATCCTACTTGTTGAAATTTGTCAAGCTGGAGATAATATGATGCATCGCTGGTGTAGACTTTTTGATGGCATCCCGTTTCTAACCAATTTGGATTCACAAAACAGCCAGAAAAACGACAAAAACTAATTGATGTAATGTGTTTTAAGTTTTAATTAATCGAATTAGGCTATTTTGGTAACTCGTTTTGTGTAACCGTAAAAATTTTCTGCAATGAAAAAATGCATTGTCTTAGTCCATGACAAAATGTCAACTAATAAAACTTTATTATTACCTGTCTGATCTGAGGAATTTGGTGGAACATATTGAAGTATGTCGAGCAATCTTCAGTCACGTGTTATTCGAGATTATGCCGTTGCAAATTCAATGATTGTCCGCGATTATACAATAAAGCACATCAAGAAAGATTTAAAAGAAGAAGCACTCATAAGGCACATCCGACCTAAAGTCGTAGAAAGCTGTTTTGGGGACTTTCCCGTCTCGTATAAGTGCAACGATGGTTGGGATGGCAACCCTACAATGAGAAGAGGAATGTCAAGACGATATAGGTCTTTTAATAATATTCTAATAATTAAAATCATTGAAATTTGTAAGCATTCTTTCTCATCATATATTAAATGCCATGTATTATCTCCACTTATCTATAGTTATTTTCTTTTATATATTTTTACTCAGTCCTGCTCTTGTTTTTGCCGACACAAACAAATGCGATTTCAATGATTCTGCACGAAAACTAACTTCTGTTTCTGAAGCCTCCAAAAACTCGATAGAAAAGAAATTATCAAGTGAAAGAGCCTCTAAGTTCATTATAACTCCTAGGTGTCTCAAAACGAGACCAGCAAGATTTATGAATGATATTCAGACAACCCGGTAAGTAAAAAACCATTTCCATCGGTCCATTGAGAGCGTTCGTCTATGTGTGGCTAGTAAATTTTTCTAGTGGCTGCTTAAAATATTAATGTTTTTTAAATTCAGTCATATATTTATGATTTTAGCAGGAAAGAGGATATGTCCAACAATTCCATGTTACTGATTTATTTTAATACTATGCTAGAGTACAATGATTTTTTTTGCGAAGATGATTGATATGTTGCCAACTTACCCTTCAATGAAAGTAGAGTTATAAAAAAGGTTAGATACTTCAAATATTATGTTAAAATGCAGAGATCGTTACTATTTGCGGCATTAAAGTTCCCAAGAACTATACTTTTAAAAAGTAGATTAATTTATTATGGATACCCAATAAAACAGCAGATAGATAAAAAATGTTGAATACTGGCTGGCCTGTATTTTTTGCTGGCCTCCAATCACCCAATCAAAAAGGCAAAGGCTGATATTGAATATTTCAACTATGAACAGGAATATAATTTATCGTAGCAGTGTCGTAACTTAACTTTTTCGAGTAAAGGAAAATTTTTCAAATATATATGATTATCTACCATATTCTTTATGGATAAATTTTTTGTAGAGTTTTTGCCGGTAAGCTTACTGATATCACGTATTGCCATATGCCTGAAGTTAGGTATTTTGTAACTATCAAGAAAGCTTCATATAAATTTGGCATATTTTAAATATATTTCAATTGATGAAAAGCAGTGCCAGGCTATGTCCTACTAAGCTTTATTAACAGTATAAACTTCAATAATTAATTAGCCTTTCAAAGGAAATTTTACTCTCTACTCATTAGACTCAATTTTTTTCTTATTTTCAATAGGGGTATTTCAATAAAACCTAATGGCGTAGCAACACAGGAAGGACTGAGTCGGGCCACAGTATCTCCAATTTACAGTTCTGAGAAAATTCCTTCAAAGGAAAATTACATTCATTTGAAGGGAAAGTATAGTTCTTCTTTTAGTGCTTGGAAACCTCGAGTAATTTCTTCAACGCTTTTTCGAAAGTGCTATGAACGTGGTGATCTGCCGATTTGTGTAAATCATGGAAGCAAAGGCAATTCAATTAAGTGGAAAGTACCAAATTCAGAGCTCGATTATCGTGTATTTTTACCTGTTTTCATGGATGGTCTTCGGGAGGTATTTTCTTAATTAGTATATTTCTATGTGCAAGTTTCTTTTTTAGCAGTCAATGATATAGTGGGTTTAAAATTGAAGTATACAATTAAACCTCAACAAGAGCATTATTCTAGAAATTTATGCGTTAGCAATGCATTAAAATATGTCACTGCCATAGAAACATAATCTAATGTAATATATATTTAAGTAAATGGCTAGTGTGCAAAGTTATATACTATACTAATGTATACAAAAATTAACGAATATGACTAGGCATAGCTAGCGATATATTGCTATCAAGCCTATACATGTTTTTAAGACATACGGATACTATAGACAAAAGTATACAATCATGCTTTTACATGAATATTGTTCTAGAAACTTATTATCTATTTGAATAGTGGCTAGTATACTGGATTGTGTACTATATTAGTTTGCATCAGTATTAACGAATATATCGTGTTAAGACTAGCAATTGAGAGCGTACAGAAAGGCAGCAACAACTGAGGGAGAAGATAGGAAAAGACAGAGTGACATTGTAGATTATTAAGTAGTACACAATCATACTTCAGCATAGAAATGTTCTAGAAACTTATTCTGTAACTTCATATTCAAGTAAATGGCTAGTATACTGGATTGAACAGCCAAATAGTCTGCATCAATACATACAAATATAACTAGGCATGAGTAGCAAAATTTCAACATGGCATATATATGCAAACATATATAATCTCATTTTATTACATTGTATACGTAAAAAATATCAGAAAGATATAAGAAGAATTAAATTTCGATTTCAGCATAGTCTATTTAGTTCTAATGATGTAAAATTCAAAGTACTTCAAACGTAGCTCATACCATCTTTCTCCGAATAGGACCCCTACCAAATTCCAAACTACGTGGTACCATAACTCCTTTGAATCAAATATTTTCTTGAAACTGATTTAAAATCCATTGGATATTTTCTTGATAAAACTTTTCTTTAGAATTTGGCTATTGTCGTATAACTAAATTCAGCTATTCTTACCCAATTCAATTCTACACTATGGTCCAAGATAAAGTTCACAGCAGTGCTTGGACAACTTTGTTTCAACTCTTTTAAAGAAAATTTGTGCAATGTTGAACCACATAAAGTTGAAGTTTGGTAGATGTTATGTTTGGGGGAAGGCTATAGTAGTTATATTCGATGGAAGGTGTGAAGCATTATTACGAAGAGTAACTAAGAAGGATGCTTCTAGTATTCAATCGTACATATTGTTCGAGTAAAACTTTGGATGTATCAAATCTACCTTGACCCCCAATTTGACCAGTGTATCTTTGCATTATTTTTCTAGGTCGAAGATCCATTTCGTTTCTTAGCTGTCCAGGGTACCCTTGACATGATTGAAGCTGCCCCCCAAAAAATACTGCCTGTCATAGCCCAAATTATATTACCCATGAAGAAAGCTCTAGAAACGAGAATTCCCAATGTTATTTGCTCTGTTTTAAAAATTTTACAGCAAATTTTATTACTTGATTCATCTGTGGGTGTAGCATTAGTGCCGTACTATCGGCAAATTTTACCCGTTTTTAACCTATTTAAGTCGAAAAATGTGAATATTGGGGATGAAATCGACTATGCCCAGAGATGTAGGCAGAACGTAGGCGAGCTTATTCAAGAAACATTGGAACTACTCGAGCAGGTTTGATTTAAATTTTAGTACATATAGTTCTTACACCTCCTCTCCAAATAAAGCAACATTACTGGTTAGTTGGTCAAATGAAAATGGAGTAGTTATGATTATTCATTTCTATTAACTGGCATGAGCATTCCAAAAAATAAGCCTTTCATATTTTTTGAGGTATAACAGTTCTCAGTAAATTAGCTAGAGAGACATTTGAAATATCACTTACGGCACTCAATTTTAGATTGTAGTGAAAGTGGGTGAAAAATTCACAGGCAAACATACTCAGTTTTGTGTACATATGAAGAAATATGCCAACATTGACAAGCATTTTTTTCATTTTTGTATCTGCAGTATGGAGGTCCTGATGCTTTTGTGAATATTAAGGTAAAAAAAAATTTTTACATAAAATAGAACAATTTTGGATAAATGTTTAACAGACTAAAACCCCAAAGTGAGAAATTTGCATAGATATTACATTATGGGTAAAAAAGATTTGATGGAGAATTCATTAAAATGTGTACATACGTATATTTATACAAATGAAATGTAAAACAGGTCTACTTGATAAGAATTGAATACTGCAATTACATAAATACAAACATTATCCAAGCTAATCATGAGTAACACTGACTTGACTCGATTAAATTTGTATGATTCCAGATATTTTTGTAGGGGCAGTTATGTAAATGATTTCCGTTAATTAATTGTTGAAAAGCTAAAGTGACTAAACTCATTCGAATTAGTGTGATTTAGCCGAGTAAATGTATAATTCATAAATTAACTGACTGCTACAATTCAATACAAGAAAACTAATTTATTCTAAAGAATTGTTTTGACCAGTAGAAAATCTTGCGTATCGAATAAGAAAAATTTTAGTCCAATCGTTTGCGTTGCATTACTTTTTAGGATTCAATTCGATTTATGCAGTACTAAATATGGCACTTTCGAAAATTAGTTGTGATTCATATCTATTGACTGACATAACCTTTTGGGATCATTAAGCATTTATTATAGTTAATCGTTTATGACAATCGCTATTGATAATGATATAGCAAGCTGTTCAATGCATCATTGTATATAAGTTCATATCGACACTGTTTGTAGACTATATATATATATTGTACAGTTGCCTTTATTTATGCATAACTATAGAAATCGTCATTATAACACTGTTTAAAGCAATATTACATTGAGATTGAATCTTACAGTATTGAAGCTGAATCTTACAATATTGAAGTTGAATGTTACATTTTCATATTAATTTTTATTATATATATTCTTTCTTCTCTATATGCTTTCAATTTTTGAGATTTATAAATTAAGATATTTGAGCAATTTTTAATATTTTAATGATCTGTTAGAATTCAGCTCATGGAAATGTTTATATTCTTTCATTCAGTATCTGATACCTACCTACCAGAGTTGCAGCAGCATTTGAGACTCTTTTTACATTGCAGTTTAGCTCAATTTTTTGGTATTATTTTTTTAATTATTATATACTTTGATATTTTTACTTCATAGGATGTATTTATTTGAATAGTATGATGCATAAGCACATTTTTTCAAGAAATTAAATTGTTTCAAATATTCACTATACAATGGCAAGATGAAAATGCTTTGTAAAACAAAATTTTTACCTTTAGATATCATTTTTAGAGACTATTGTACATGATCAATGATGCTAAAAAATTTTGGGGCGAATGTCTATTAAAAGTTCATTATGCCATTAAACATACATATGAATGTATCTGAATAACTAATATTAGTAATCTTACTTTTTATCAATATTTTCAAAAAATATATATTTGTCAGCCACCGTTATCAATCAACAATTTAGTTATATTTTTCTGTTGTTAAATTTGAAATAAATTTTTCGAATTTCTGCATCTTGATTTTTGCCTAAATTATTGATAAAATTTCTTCCTGATCACCTGTGTGATATACTTCTAATCCAAAGCGGTTTGTCTTCACCTCTTTTGTAAATGAGGCAGCAGCTCTTGCTTGTCAACACTTAACATTTCAACCAGAGTACCAGTCATACAATAATTCCGACACAGAAATAAGGATTCATTCATGGACCTTTTAAATATTTTTAAACATTCCTTGAAACTTTGGTAAACATGTAGAGGTGGCCCAGCCCAGTTAGTTTATACTGGTAAATAAAAAAAGTATGCTGCCTTTCTTTCATCAGCTTGGTTAGTCTATGAACTTTCATGTAGTTTTGAAACACAATACAACGTAAAGAAACTATGTCAGATTGGAAATTAGATGGCTATTCACTTAAATAAATTGCAAAAGTGCACCTCCTAAAATTCTTAAAAGCTTTGGATTGAAATGTTTTCTATAAGTATCTCTATTCTTGAAGCAGTATTGGTTGCCAGATCTATATTAAATATAATTGATGGTAGCAAAAAAATCAGTGAATGGGAATATTAAATTGTTCAGGGAAACTATATCTTTATGTCATTAAGCTTATTGGCTAATTTATCGATAGACAATATTTTTCATAGTAGCAAAAGTAAGTTTCATGGCAGTGCTAATGTAACAAGGAAGCTTTGTAATTAATGTTTACAGTATATTATGGTATTATCATAGTATAGTATATTAGCAACATAACCAATATGCTCATAAGGCAAAAGACAAGTTTATGGAAAGACTTGAAAAATATGTATCATCAGAGTGAAATACTCATACCTAGTTGATTTTACTTGACTTTGCTCTGTAGTTGTAACAATAAAAAATATTACATAGTCCAAATCTTTAATTCATAGTGGCAAAAGTATTGGTAGTACAATTATAGAAATACAACGTGTGCCTGGTCATTATTTGGGTATGCATGATATATTTGCAACATAGCATTACTAGCATTATAATGGTTCTGTTAGGAATTGACTTCCAAAAGTACTAATTCTGTTTGTAACTGTGGTACAATTCAGGAAGATTTGTGCAACTACACATTTTGAGAGGATTTGTACAATTCTAGATTTGAGGAGAGTCACATCAGTAGAAGTTCAAGGAGAGTTACACATTTTGAATAGTAAGCTTACATGTGTTTTTGTTGTGTTGATAGAATGTCCTCACTTCTATCAACGCAAATGATTGAATGTAACATATCTCCATTAATTCTTGCCCATTGTTATGAATGTACCAGACAAGAAGAACACAAAGGCTATACAAGCATGGTAACATTATACAATCATAATTTGTG
>JAULBW010017330.1:73213-96500 GCA_032358265.1 Vaucheria bursata | reverse complement strand
TTTTCTGCTTCATCTTTTCTTTTTTCTTGTGTCGCCTCACGCTGTGATCGTTATCACAGCGTGTTGTATAATTTAACTTCTATTTTCTTTTTTCTTCATACATATATGGAATTATAGTTTTAATTTAGTTTGGAAATGATAGTAAGAATCCAATAAATACAGAATAGAAAAAATTATGCATTCTAAAAATTCATTCTAATTTGGAATCAATGACTCGTGTACAATTGTTCACACATACCTTTGTTCCATACTTCTGAAGGACCCTTCTAAACTATAGAATTGTTTCATCTTGAATTTTCCTATAAAAAGTGGTATGAATTTCTATTTTATGGGCAAAATAGTAATTTGATGATTCAATAAAATATTTCTATTAACACAAAGCTTTACTTTCCAAGGAGTAATAAGTAATACACTAAATTTTTATTCCAGCATGTACCGTAAACTTGTTTTTCATGTCAAAATTTTTATTTCTGATTCAGATGAGTCAAATAAAGTTACTAGTTAACTGAAGTTGTCTAAGTATTCTAGGTTCTATGACTGAGAGTTAGTGTTAGGAATTAACCTCTAAGAGAGTTAATTCTATTCTGTAGCTGCGGTACATTTCTCCTAATGCTATGTTGAAGTTTCAGTTCTGACTATGAGAACAAGTTCCTGTTTGAATTATAAGAACAAGTTTCAGTAAGTAATATTTTGTTGTGTTGATGAAGTTATCTCACTTCTATCAATACAATTTAGCATGTAATAATATACGTATTCTGTCACAAATTCCTTGTGTTCATGTTGTATTTTACGTTCCTAACAGTTAGTATTAACAAGATAACTGATACATAATATATTGCATCAGCCCATAGTAATTTATGGCCACAATATAGAAAACTTTTACAATATAAGCAATTGATTAGTATGAATGATGCACAATCCACAGCTTTTCTCTTGAGATTTTGTAAAACTGTTTTGCAAATTATGAGATTAATTTTGCACTAGTAACTTAGAGTTTGCCAGGTCTAAAAGGTGTAACTCTCTAACATCAAATTGAAAGAAAGTAACAGAACAGCAAAAGAACAAGGAATATGTAACATCATGTTGATTACAGTTTATCTGCCTTGCCAAGAACAAGTCTCAATGATACCAAAACATAGCTATTTTTTACCAAACAAACTGAGTTGAGTGTGAATAGTTAAAGTAGTGACAGATTACATAGCACACAATCAATTTTTGACAGAATTCTGATAAAACCAAAAAATATGGGAGTTTTTATGGAAATATTTTATTTTGCTGCAATTTGCAGTTGTACTGTGTAGCAATATGCGCATAAACTCTGATTGACTGTAAAGCTTTTGTTAGTCTCAGCAAGTGACTCAACAGATTTGATTTCAAACTCTAATCATTGACAAGACAAACAAATACTGAACAGGACAGAATGGAACAGAACGAGAGCTGTAAGTATAAAGTTGATTAAAAAGATAAGAGTACAAGACTACTAAGGCTACTTGCATGATCAGAAGCAAATCTTCTAATCAATATCATGTAGTTTAAGTTCAATAATAACTCACCATAAATTATTGTTGTTCAACAATGACTTGCCACTCTTGAAATAATCCTTTTTAACTGACTTAAGTCTTAATTGAATGCAGCAATCATAGCAGCTTTGGCAATGCTAAATAGTTTTAAATTGATTTCAACAGTTGGGCCCATCATTCACTGGTGTTCACTAGAATTAATACTCTCATCTTTACACAAATACAGAACCCATATATACTTTAAAATGTAAAATTACCCACAAATCCATATAAAATTAAAATAAAGTGCAAAATATCAAGTTTTCAACGTGCAAAAGATCTTTTAGACATTGAAAGTTATTAGTAGTGTATTTGTATCAGCAAATGTTTCTTTTAATATTATTAATTTGCCAGTATAGCCAAGAACTGCACAAAGTCATTACATATTTTAAAATTTACTAAAGAATTGCATGCTAGAGAATATCTAAAGTTTTAGTTTATCCAATTGTTTACATTTCAAGCATTGCGGAGTATCTTATTGAACAGACATTTATAGTCAAAGGCCATAAACCGTTGAAAAACCTGCTTTAGTTAATTAGACTCCAACTGCAATATTGAAGCAGCAAAATGCTCATATTAATGATACTATCTTATGGAGAAAAACAAGTTATTGAAACAATTAACTATATCTAAGCACATTTACTGTTTTATATCTAAAAAATATATTTAATTTGATCTATAAAAGTATACACCATGTACAAGCTTAATATACTAGTGTTCACTAAGTACACAATTTACTGATTAAACTCTGAACAGCAAACTATGCATAATTTATTTATTTTTGGTAGAGAACTATGAGTCTAAAAAAACTCTCCCATTATTTCTTTGAAGAAATCTTTTTTTCCGGTAAAAATTGTATTTCAAACATCTTGCTGCCATAAAAAATATGGGTGTACTAATAAATATTCAGAAAAAGATGAAGTTCATATATTTTTGCTGAACAAAACAGATACACACCTAGTTGCAAAACTGATGTGCATCTTCACATACTATTCTTTATTTCAAGAAAGTATACAACATACACATTTCAAGGCATACATAATTGTATGCACTGATTTGAATTGGCAGTCCTTAGTTAAGTCATTCGTATTGTTTTAAGTAAAGTGCAAGTATAACTCATTTTCTAAATACATAAATATGGGTTTTGTTTCTGATGCAAATCATCTGTTTAATATCAAGCAAAATACATCTATGCCCAAACATATGCTAGCCCTTTTCATAAGTACATATGCCAGTGCCTATGACTTTTTTCCTTACAAAATAGGATGCATACTGGCCCGAATATTAAATATCAGGGATATGAAGATATTGCAAGGAATGTGATTTATTTTATTCTGTCTAATGCACTTTTAGTAATTTTGGGTGCAATTTGATTATTGTTGATACCAACAAAATACAATGCCTTCCCAACTCTTACAACATATTTAAAGAAATGGACCAGATGCAATGCAGTAACTTTGAAGTTACTGGATGGAAATTGCTGAAATATTCCGATTACTATATACAACATTACTGTATTTTACATTATTGAATTATCCTTAAGTAACATTTTTGTTACTGGATGGGAATAATTTTTATACTCCAATTGGTATTGCACATTTTACAAGACACATGTACTATTGGATACGTCACTGGACAATCATTACTATTGGCGTATATACTTTGACCCTGGAATTTGGTCTCAGAAGAAAGGTCAGATTATTTTTTGCGCACTTGCTTTGAAAAAAATAATTTGTAATGCATATTTCCATAACTGCAATCATTCGTTTGATGCAACAAAATTTGAGGGGCAGCAGGACATTAAATAAGCTGAATAGCAGTACAATTAAAATACAATACAGGAAAGCAGTATATTTGATGATAACTTTGCTTACAGATTCAATCACTAGCAAATTAATAATAGAAATGAGGATTCACTACACTATGATCAATCGTAACTCGGTGCGAATATTGGTACAGACAGATACATTGAATAGCTTTCATTTCCATAAAACATCGCACAAGGGAACGAAATATCCTTTGCAAAGGAATTTCCCTGCTCCTTTACTGTGCAGTATGAGTTACATTTTCATTTTGTTCCATTAGAGCCAGTAATTGTTCAGACACTTCTTTCAATTCAGTATTATCACGGATAAGCATCCTTTCACGATGTGCATATGCAGCTAGGCTACTTTGCAGTGCCTGACTAAAAAACAATTGAAATTTTTAAAAAATCCAACATTATAAACCAAGCAACAAACATTAACAACTAAAACTGAACACTAGCAAGTGAAACCCGCGATTAATAGTTAAGTCCAACTTTGAAGAATTAAATCCCAACATGCCAAGAGAGTATTCTGAATAAACGAATGAAGCAGCACTTACAGTGTGTTACATTCATTAAATTTTCAGAAGCATTATCTACGTACATATCCAGCAACAGCAACGATAACCAAGTAACATTCCAATTGAAAATGTCAAGAGTACGTAACAAATAAAGTAACATAACCAGTAGTGCCACCAAAAACAGTAACAACGAAATGATAAAAATCCTGCAACATTCCCAGCAACAGCAGCATATCTAGAAACAGTTATGCCCCTTTAAGAATAATCCAGTACTTATTCACTTTCGACTTGTAATGAAGGCACCAGAGAGAATATTAACCTTGGCAATTTTCATGCCTTCAAAAAATGTGCAATAATTAGTGTTCTGTGAAATAACTGTTCTTCTCTCACTAAAATGTGACAAAAAAAAGAGTTTTGAAGCCATGTAAGTTAAATGTATTGATGGGTTAGGTTCGATCCCAAAAAAATCATTAATATTATTCAAAACATAAAATTTCAGAGCAATTTCCTAGAATTTAAAATTTTTTTCTTACGTTTCACTTATAGCAGCATCTTTAATCTTAGTTGCTTCAAGCAATTGTGCGGATAATTCAATAGATCTTTGACGCAATTCTCTTAAATCTTCCAATTTCTCCTTTTCGCGATTGGCTAAAACAGATTCAGCTGCTGCAACCTGTATAATCAAAGTTTCCATCATGATAATGCATTTTAAGTCATCTTAAGACAAATCCAGTCAGGTTAAAGTAAAAACTAATGAATCATGCTTGTCACAATATGAGCGATGGCACTGTAGTATTGATGACATAACCGAGTTGCAACAAAAAGAGAAGAATAGCTCAGTATAGTTGCAAAAAAACAAAGAGTGATATTATCTTGAAAGTCATTCTATCTACAGCATAATTATACTAGGATCATTATAGAACATTCTAAAATTTTAAGGAACATTATGAATACTAGCATGCTACTCAATATATAGGCAGTCTCCAATATATAATAGAATGCAGTCTACTAGATACAGTCAGCCCAATTTATAACTAAACAAAGTGAGAGTGGCACACTTGTTTTGATAAGAAAAGAGCCCGTAAAGCAATCTTTTGCAAAAATAAACAAAATTTAACATAAGGACCTACTCTGATGATCGAAATTTTCAAAATTTCGCACCCTGCATCAATGTAAAATTTCAATGATAACAAATTATAAAATTAATTGCTTAGAATCAGGGCATAACTTTATATTAGGTACAATCGGCTTTATTATTGCCATTCAGATATTGATTCTTCCTATTATTCGTTTCAATTGTCACTAAAAGTGTACACACAGATGCATTTGTATTACAACGAAGATTCCTGAAATACCGAACCATCACAAATACTAATGGTTCTATAGAACTAAATTTCACTTGATATGTAGTGCTCAGTTAAAAGAATAAATCGATGCCATTAATTAACTTGAAATTAAGTTCAAATACTAAAGTAATGTTATTGTCCCTTTAGAGAATATTCAAAATTTGAGTGGTTCCAATGAAATTCACGAGTTAAATTTTCATTAAACTTACAAAATATTTAGGGTTTAACAAATAGACTCAATACTCCAACATTCATTAAAAAGAGACTGCCAATATTTACATTAGATCAATTTGATTGGTAATGTGGAATACAATAATTTTAATAAAGCATTGCTATTTGCTCATGAAGATTTGTTGAAACTATTTGTAATGCTTTTAAGGGGGCAATTGAACTATTTTGATTCTCGCCGAGAGTCAATTAAAGCATTGCACACTCAATTTTTCCTCTAAAATTTTTAAACTATTTTGAAACATTCAAATTTGAAAATCAATTAGTTTAGTTATGGTCAGTACACAGCTCAAAGGAGTCAAAATCATAATGTATAATTAATATCATTCGACTTTAAACTATTACCATTGAGTTAGCACTCTTTGCTGAGTTAACAGCTTTGCTTATCTCCTCTTTTATCTTTTCCTGTTCTGCAAGTGCTTCCTCAGTTTCTGTTCGGTTCTCCTCCAATTCTTTACTCTGAAATATAAAAATAGAGCAAAAATTAAGTATGTGTAGGAAACATCTGATTTGATGAATCTGCCGGAATTAATTTGTCACATCCGAAAATATGAAACTGAACGTGGCGTGGTATAGTTCGTTTACTCGTTATAATTGAAAGTTTATCAAAGCAAATTCATTATATCTGAACAGTATTTTTCAAAATGCTCACTCATCAATGCCTGTTATTTTTAGCAGCATTTTTATGCAACATATTATTCTGTTATTACTAAAATTAGGCCCATTTGGAATTATTGAAATAAATATGCATAGAATAAAAATCTCATGAAAAGGACTAGGTTCATATAGTTTTTTGGGGTATGATTCATTTTTATGGAAAATAATTTCCAAAGAATAAAGTTTTTTTAGATATTTTAGCTTATCATATTTTCGGGATGTCAATTTGAATATCGAATATGCCTAAATTTGATTTCTTTGTGCGCAAAAAATAAACTTTTTAGCCATCTTGTTATGCTATAAGTTGGTAGGTTTCATGCAAACTTACCTTAGTTTCAAGCAAACTTTTGGCATAAAAATAGTGCTCATTCGCAACATTAAACTTTTCTTTCGCAAGCTTTGTCATTTCATCCTTCATCTGTAAAACTGCCTTAACTCGTTTGTCGCGCTCCGCTTCTTGAAAAATCATAAATTCAGCCTGAAGTTTCTTTAAAGTTTCATCTTTTTGAGCTAGTTGAGCTTTTAATTCAATTTCTTCAGCCTCTTTTTTAGCAATTTCTTCCAAGTGCAATTTTTTTAATTCCTCTTCTTGTCTAGTCATATCTCTAAGCTGATTGGATACTAGGTCGATATGCAATGCCTTTTCAGCGGTACACTATAAATTCAAATTAGAAAAACATGGTCATATAGTTTAGTAACTTAAATACAGTTGACGCTCGATAAATTGATGATG
Organism: Vaucheria bursata; assembly: GCA_032358265.1. Taxonomy (NCBI): domain Eukaryota; class Xanthophyceae; order Vaucheriales; family Vaucheriaceae; genus Vaucheria; species Vaucheria bursata. Next base: position 89,652 of record JAULBW010017330.1, on the reverse strand, counting down.
GTCCATTAAATGATACATTTTGCTATTCGGCAGTGTAACTACTCTATCGACTCCATCTGCTGGTGTATATGGATATTTGTAATCGGATAAATTCGATTAACTTTTGATTTGTGGTGTAACGGACAATATCAATTTTGAGAATAGCAAGTGAATTTACCTTTTACAAATATAAAATGACACAGATGCCTGTAATTTTACTCCGTGATGTCATGTAATATCTAGAATTTTAGAAAAATCATACTTATCAACCGACAAAAAAATCATATGAATATCCAGGATAAGAACTTGAATAGAAAAACAAAGTATAGGAATATCTTTTAGCGCTAAACAAAATTTTTGAAGCATGCATTTAACAAAAACAATTCATCCTTTCCCTAGAATATTTGTATATAACTTAAGGTATATTGATCTCATATTTCAGGCTTTTCTGGAAGAAATGTTAGTAAAGTTTATATATACCTTTAGCGTATTAATGTCAATCCTGGAAATCATTTTCTCAAACAAATATGTGCACTAAAACTTGAGAAACTAGCTTTAAAAAATAATATTCGGAACCTTTTTCCTTTAATTGGGCTATATATTTGTGGACTATTTATTAAATGTCATAAATAACGAAATTTGTGAGACCACCGAATTAACTCACCTAATTCATAATTGGTTACATCCGAAAAGAAGTACACTAAATGTGCCACAATATGACTTTTAGGGAATTCATGATAAGAAAATTTGTTACATCCAAAGGGAATGGAATACATCTTAACATTTATCATTCATTTAAAAACATACCTTTTCCAAAGCAGCTAACCTTGCACTGTAACTCTGTTCAAGTTCGTGCAATTGCTGCACCATTCTCTTTTCTTTCTGCTCTTGCCTTATTTTCGTATCTTCTAATTCACTCTGAGCACTACGTATTGCAGCTTCCAATTCGGTGATTCGCGTTTCACCTTTTCGATTCTCCTTCTGAATTGCTTTATCATGCAACTCAGTCAATGCTGCAATTTTTGCACTTATTGCGGCATCAAGTTCATATTGACTAAACTTCACAGATTTGTCATTCTTATCAAATGTTGAAGAAAGACCTGTACCGACACGCATTTTTCTGCGGCCCTGGATGATTTCGGGGGCGCCTTTACTACTCGAAGGGATGATTTTTTGAGTAGGAGAAATGGTCGATTTAGAACGATTATTTAACAGTTTTATAGGGGTTATTTCCGAAACTTTTCCATTTGTTGAGCTCGATTTGAAGGGAACATGCTGAGCAGCAGTTGGAGTTTTATTGTTTACAGTTGATGGAGGGGCTGACGAAGCTCGAGTGGCAAAATCTTTAGCGCTAGGTGTTCCATTAAATTTTGGACGAAGAGCACTATTTGAACGGGACAACATTGCAACTCGAGGAAGTGGGGTAGATTTTGGTGTTTTCTTAGTAATTTTGGCGGGAGTTGTAACTTCAGGAAATAAATCTTCTTCTTGAGGAATAATTATTTCAGGAAGAGAGGGAGATTTTCCTACAATATGTAATGTCATGCTATTTTTTAATGATACTTTTTCCGAATTGTTAGAGCAGACTTCGACTAGTATATCGTCCATTAGAATATCATCATGCATATCACCTTCAAAGCCAGTATCCGAGTTTTCTTCATATTTGACGATAGAATCCATAGTACTTTGTGATTGAGGAGTAATATCACTTACGGGTGAAGATTTGCTTTGAAGATGAAATAGCTCATCAGCTTCCTGCTTATGCTCATCATATGGAAGTTGCAGCTCTTTAGGTAGAGCTGAGAACTTTTCACTCTTATTAGATGAGCAAATAGAGTAACTCTCAAGCTCCTTGGGTATTGTATCTGCCTCTTCTACTACTGGAAATGAAGAAAATTCGCTATTCTGGCGAACAATAGAATCAAGGGGAGATTTTGATCTCACAGAAGTAAGGGCAATGCCGCCATTCTTCGGAGTCGACTGTGCACCTTTCGTAGAACTTTTCATCCCACGTTCCGGTAGAGATAGAGTCTTTTTAAGAGATGTGCGTTGCGAATTTGAAGGAGCATTTGGTCTGTCAGAAAATGAACGGCCGTCTAGTGCGATGGCAGGGCTTCGCGGAGGCTTTTCTGATGAATAACGAACTACAGGATCAACAACGGGCAGCTCCTCAATAGTGTCTTCAATTTCAACATCCATTTCATTTGTTTCTTCAAATATTGGGTCATTTCTCACTTCTGCTACTGCAGTAATTTTTCGTGTCGGAGTCTTAACAGGAGAATTCAACTTCGTTTTAGTCGATAGAGCTGAATGATAGGTAAAAAAGGTTATAGATGATCAGTACTTATTTAATATAAATTTGAGCACCATGAAGATGATCGGTAAAACTGTCACTAAAATATGATTTTTAAGTACGCTGTCTCAAACCACAATTGCATAGTCGACACGATGAAAATAAAATTCCACCAACCTGAATTTGGAGCTTGCTTTTTAGGCACTTCATTCTCTTCACCAAAGCTGCTACTAGTGATACTCTTCAAATCGCTGAGCGAGAACGCTGACATTGCTGCAGTGCAGTCTGAACACCTACAGCTAGAATTCCTCTGACATTCGCTCATAATGAACGACTTTATCTAGAATCTTAAGCTGCAAAAAGGAAAAGGGTGGACGACTCCAGAGACTTATTTTCTAACAATGATTGAAGAGAGAGAATCATAAAAGATATCTGTTAAAGTTGCTTTCCAGAGTAAAAAAAAACTTCCAAATATCTATATTGTAGACACGTGTACTAGTCATAAAATACCGAAGACAGAATTGGTGTAAACTCATGTAAACTCGATTTAAGTAACAAATGGCCGCATCTAAAAGATTTGAATCGACTAAAACGTATTTGACAGCGCTCTCTCGATTAATATCAATACGTTCATTCACGAATTGGGAAATTGGAATTTTCCTGTTCTTGCCTTTGAAATTTTCCTCTTGGCACTGTTGGATATGAGGGACGCAGCGCAGATGGTGGAGTAGAACGTTTCGCTCTAAAACTTTCAGCCATTCGGTGTTTACATACTTCTATTGAAGCAAGATAAAGATGGTATAAAAAAGAAGACCTTGAATATGAAACAACGGCTTTCCCAACAGGTTTAGAAATTATTGGAACTCTTGATCAATTTCTTTGACAATGAATTATGTGGCGTAGAAAAGATGCATCCCATATCGATAATTAAGTGTTCTATTTTTCCACGAGAAGTTGAAGCAGTTATCATCAAATCAAAATTCTAATGTAAAGACTGCCATATATTCTATATTGCTAATAGTTGCGCAGTTGGTGTGGACAACTACTATGTGATTATTTGATTTTGTATTAAATAAAATACTATCAAATATACTACTTATTAGATATCTTTGAGGCCATTGAAAAATAAAAAGTCTGTAGTTTTTTGTACGTCGTCAAAAACTCGGAGAAAACTATTATCTTATTCGAGCATTACAGTTTGAGAGATTCGAATATAGCAGTTATTCTCTTATACGGTTACATATTTTGTTGCATGATCTAGCCAGTAACAACAAAGTCATTTCAATTATGAGTATTGTAATTTCTGCAACCATTATGTATTCAATGGAACTGAGGATTGAGAAAATACAAAGAAATTATTTACACATTTTTGTTTCCTATTTATGAAAAGAAAAATACATAAACGTAGATATACATTGTGTAGTTTAATATTAGTTTGGTGGCAAGATACACCCATTCCAAACGTAATGGACATTTAGTTTATTTATCATGGTAATAATCTTTTATCTTGCAAAATATTGCACCTACAAATTCGCTTTCAAAAAATGTTCGCATTGATAGAAAGAGTTATATTGTGTCAAGATGCAGAGGCTAGAGATGAGGACACAAGAGAACAACACAAGAGAGTAACAGCCTGGAACAGGTATATCATTCTTAACCTGTGTTGCGAGAAGTGAGATCACTTTTCAAATGCAACACTAAACTAGAAACTGAAGCATCATGTTCTCAAAAAGAGAACATTCTTTTTGAGAACATGTTTCAAATTATCAGAATATCCGCAACTACAAAGATAAGGGATTAACCGTATTACGGGTTAATTCCTGACATATTGCTGTAAGAGTATAATTACTAAGGTAACGTATAAACCGGAATAGGTAGCAAGGAAACAAAGCACAAAATGATTATACATTAAAGCACAGTCTATTATGCTCTATCCATGTGTTGCCAAGAATAATCTTGCCAACACGTTGTTTCAACATTATTTTCATGTCAATCAGATTAAGTCAAATTGATTCAAACAACACCCTACAAATCATCAATAGTGTTAGGATTTGACTTTTCGCCGTGTGATTTGATTTACTATCCGTGAATTGTTTCTATGACTATTGATAATTTGTAGGTTGTTGTTCGAACCAATTCGACTAAATCCGACTGATATGAAATAATATTGAGAACAATGTGTTGCCAAGGTCATTCTTGGCAACACACGGATAGAGTATAATAGACTACGCTTTTACGTATAATCATTTTGTATCCTGTTTCCTTGTTACCTGTTCCGGTTTATACACTAGTTTAGTAATCATACTCTTACAAATAGTCATAAAAACAATTTACAGATAGTAGAACAGATCACACAGCAAAAAGTCAATTCCTAACAATTGCAAGTAGCATTTAGTTGCAGTCTAGCAATTATCTTGAAAGCAGCATCATGCTCATACAAGGGCTATTTACACTGTTATTATAAATGTAGCAGACAAGGTGGTATCAAGAAGGACACAAAGACTACAGAAGCATAATAACATTATACAAACATAATTTGTATTGCTGAGAGTGAGTAAGAAACACGCTCAGCAACACAACAAGCAAAGTCTCGATGCCAATCCATCCAGAGAGTCACAAAATGATGCAGCTAAATGATGGGGTAACTCTTATGAGAGTAATTCCCTTAAAGATTACTTGTTGTCAACAAATTGGTTCCTAATAACTGTAGCATGGAAATGCTCAGGCATATAGTTACCATCATCAGACAGTCAGATTGGACAAAAAAACATTTTTCACAGTGAAATAAAATCATGGTAGTTAACATGTGTCAAGACTAGAACTATGCCTTAGGTCCACATGTTCTAGAATAATTTATATTATATGTTCTATTTCATATTTTTATGTAACTCTTCACAAAACCAGCTGATGGGGATTTTGTTCCATTCCTATTTTGATGACCTTTCACAAATCAGCCAATAGGAATGTGTCAGGAATCATACCTTTACAGATCAGATTAAGTTATTGTCAGCCAAGGACTCTGTGCCAACCGAGTAACTCAGGTTTCAGCTGCAAGTCATTGTGAAATGTTGTTTGCATCGCAGAGGTCATTTTTTGCAATACTTGTGAGACAAATAAATGTATTGCTTTTGTCAGAATATTTGCCGGTCCTGCTATCTCTTTAAGTTGCTACGGCATAACTGCTCTACTATGTTCATCAATGTTTGTCTATGTTCACCTATATTTCGCCCACACTTTCTTTCACCTTTCGCCTCTTTTACCTATTTGCGCCTTTTATCCTAATTGCGCTTTTAATGCCAAATCCTTTATGTCTACACCTTTGTCACAATCCTTTATGGACTCATTTGTTTTATACCTCTACAGTTTGCCACGTGTCATATTTCTTATGGTTCTGTGGAAACTTCTTCACTCATTTTCCGCCTACGTATATTCTGTGTCATAATACCTCTTCAACTTATTGGATATTATTCTATTCCGCTCTATCTCCTGTCATAATACTTTAATCTCCGCCTTCAACTATTTGGATACTATTCCAGAATAGTCATCAATCTTGTAATCCCGCTTTCTTCAGCTTCAATATCAATTACTCCGCTTTACTCCGCTTTATTTCCGCCAAAGATAATTTCTCAGAACTACTTAAATTATTCTGGAATTGTCACAAGCTTACCTATGGAAATTAATATGCTTATTTATGGAGTAAATGATGCAGCAAGATTCACCGGAGAGACAGTTTCAAGGGCACTTCAAGAGGGTATACCGCAGGAGCTAGTGGGGACATGTTTATTTGTTTAGTCTTGTGTTTATGTTCACTCTTCTAAGTTAAATAAAACTTTTATATTTCTATTAAATATTTTCTTTGCTTTTTGCTGTTTGCCTGCCCTCTGCCGTACATCAGACTTTACTCACTTTAGGTACCTCTTAATATATTATATTATTGTATTGTCTCCTTCATCCTTCCAACAGTTTTATATTTCTCAACAGTTTTTTTGCAGAGTCCTCATAGAATGAAGCTAGTCAGCAAGTTCAAGCTAGCCATCAACTATTCTCTTATGTACTTCATCTGTATGTTTCTCTGTCATTAGTAAAAACACATCTCTTAGCTCATACATATATACATATCAATACACTTACATTCCTTTCCTTCTTTTGTCCCCTTTCTTGCTGTTAATCCATCTTTCTTGTTCTATTTTCTCTTGTCTGATCTTTTCTTCTCTTTCCAGCCTTGACAGCATGCAATATGATTATTTCTCTGTTGCTGCCATAAACACAACATACAAAAAAAACTGCTAAATTTTTTTTGACAATGTCAGTTTTTAAAAAATCATTGTGTTCAACAAAGATCCATGTATGTGAGCATTTGTATATAACTAAAATATCTCCTTTAAAAAACATTGTTATCCTCATTGTAATAAGGAATACATAATGTATTTTTTATTTTATTTATTGAAACAAATAGCTAAGCAAAATAGTTTGGTACAAAGAGTTAGTTTTAACATTAGTCATTTAATCCAATGCTGATGTTAGAATTGCTGCATCTAATAAAGATTAAAGTCAGTGAAATATGTTTATTTTATATGTGGCAAGTCATCATTCAACTTTAGCAATAATTTATGGCAAGTCATTGTTAAGCTTGAAATATAAACTAGATTGATTTGAAGATTTTTTATTTCTGATTATGCAAGTAGCCTTAGCAGTTTTGTAAATCAGTTATGTAAGTATACTATGTGTCATAGTTTCCTGTTCCGCTCTGTCTTTGTCAAGTCTTTGCTTCATCTTGTTCACAGTTAGATCTTGAAACCAAATCTGTTCAGATATTTGATAGAACTAACAGCTGGACAAACCAAACTATTGCTCAGAGGATGAGAGGTATGCAAAAAAGCAAACAATTATAATTAAACTGATATGCACAATTTATAATTTTGCTCAAAACACTAGTGACCAACATCTTTGCAATTATTTAAAAATGCAACTCAGGCAATGAAAATTGGGAGAAAATGCACCCTACATCTTGGCTTTATCAAAAACCTTTTGTTGCTATTTTTTTGTGTTTAATCAAGCAAGTGTCGTTTATACAAATGCATATAAAGCCTGATGCATGTGTTTCAGTGAGCAAACTGTTCAATGCAGGGCATAACACTTGTAATCTTTTGCTCAAATAATGGCTTAGTTAACATAATCAGTTTAAAACTAGTCACTTGTTTTTGGGTATTTAATAAGCATAAATTGAACTAAACCATAGAAAAAGATGTTAAGTGAATTTGTCAGATAATTAAAGCTGAAGTTACCTATTATATGAAATATCATATTAAAATATTAGTCTGTAGGATGGTTCCAAGTTGATATGCATTTTATTCTAACTTAGAAATGAACAAAAGCCTGAAATATTTTTACATTTTAGTGTGTAAGATAACTTCTACGTAATTTATTTTAGATTGACCATGTGATTGAAAATCAGTCAAATTAATGATTGGACAAAAACGGTAGCAAGTAAGTGTCACAATTAAAGCAGCCAAAGACACTTTAATGAATTTATTATGTTTGAGTGAAATTGCAAAATACTGTTGCATATTGATTATTAGTAGTGATGAATTAAATATCTATATATATTTATATAATATCTTCTTTTTGTATCCTGCTTTTATCAAGTCTTTACTGTCATCAGGTATTTCCTTGGTCCAGAGAAAGTGCCAACAACTAAAAGTTTTTGGCTCAAAAAGTAGAATTTCAGCTAAATATGGTCCAAAAATGATTTTGGTGGGTAAAATAGTGCTTAATTTTTTTCCCTCACTTTATTTTGCCATTTTTGAAAGACAATCAAGAAAATATAGCACACTCTAGAGTGGCCTCATATTTGTTTGTCAGGACAAGTAACAATTGAGATGGACCAACCAAGTCTACTGCTAACTGCAATTGACTCTATGGACACTTTTGATTTTTCCCCATTTGTTAAAATTTGTTTTTTTCATGATATTTTGTATTGCATCCAAAAATAAATGTCTTGAATTAAAACTGGACTTTGAACAGATACTTGTCAAAATAAGCTCTACAAAAATATTAGGTACTTTTTTGGCACTGTTTCAGTTATACAGTTCAAATGGTATCTTAGCAAATCAGTAAGTTAGTACTGACCTTTCATATAAGCTAATTAAAAATCCATTTTTTTCTAAATTACAAAGGTACAGAAACAATTTGCAATGGCATCACCAAACAAACATGTTTGGCAAAATTCTTTTTAATAACAGTTTGATTCAAACTATTTTGTTTTTTTTCAATTATTCAAAAACTTAGTTGAAAAATCATAGTATAAGTAAATTCATGTCAATTTTTTAATTTTTTTTTTCTGTAACTTCTAATATTATCCAGATATACAATTTTAGCTTCTGCCGTATTAGTATATGAAACCGATAAAAAAAGTGTTATAACAAAAGCAAACAGTCTTTCATCATAATGATGCAGATGAACACTTATATATTTATATTCTTTTTAAAGTCATATATGCTAGAATTGTATGAGCAAAAATTTTACATGTATAAAGCTGGTAACAATAGTTTTCAAATATACTCAACACAAAGTAAAAAAAGTAGCAATAAGTTAGAACAGACTATATTTTAAATGCTCACTTATACAATTGTACTTATCAAATTTTGTCTTCCACAAAAAAGATTAACTTTAACAAATGCATCTGGTCATTTTTTCAAATTTTTTCATTTGTAAAAATACTTTAAAAGAAAATAACTGCTGCATTGATTTTATAAATACAGTGCCCATGATTTTTTAACTATGTTATGAATGAAATACCCACTGAAGTCAAAATGCTAACATCTTCAGATGTACCAGTGGAAGAACAAAGTCTAAAGAGACAAACCAGCTTTCTTAATTAACCTGGATACTATTTCATGTCCTAAAGGAAATGTCAACAATTTTTTTAGTATCAGCATCAAGTTATTGAATATATCAAAAACATGCATTAAAATTGTTAGTAAGTGCTTGGCAGTAATTTACGAGCAAATAAAATTCTTTGAAAAAAGCATTTTTATATGATTTCTGCTAGACATTAGATTCTTATGGTCTAAAGGGTACACAAATCTTAAACATTGTTGGACAAAAGATTCAAACCTCTGTTCATAATGACAGCAAACAAACATTCCACCTGTACAAGATGGCCTTGAATTTTGCCTGAAATGATGTTAATCTAGGGATCTATAAGCCTGAGAAGACATCAATCTATAGCCTTGTTAGGTAAAAAATATTATTATTGCCAGGGCAGACTCTATTACATAAACTAAAGCTCCCTTTAACTCATTCAAATTCCAATTTTTGGCACTTTTTAAAGAAAAAAAGCACAAGAGCATGTGGATAACTAGCTTAAAAATGGTTCTTTAAATGATAGGCCTCAACACTAACAGTTAGAGGCATTAATCATATGTAAGCAATTGCCACTTTATACTAAAATATGTTAAATATTAAAGGCCTTTTCATTGTCCTTCAAACTAAACACATCTATTTCACTAAAATTGTAAAAAACAATTTCAATGACCAGTTTTATTTGAGGTTACTCTAACATCTCAATCTAAACTCAATCAAACTTTACTGATTTTGAGAAACTTTCACAATACATCTTTGCCAGAGCTTAACTAAAGCCTTCATGCCTCAAACATTCTTTTTCTGTATTCAATGAACAGCCTTCATAGATCATTTTATCTCAGTGAGGTAGTTATACTTAAAATAAATTAGATATATTAATTAACAGATAAACTATTGCATGTAGTCATGTCACAATGGTCATTTATGTCATTATTGCTGGCATATTGCTTGCTGCTATATTAAGACCAAATATAGCACATGTAAATATGTGCTACATATATATATATACATACACATGCAGTGAACAAGCTAAAGTGAACACTGAATTGTTAACAATAAATTGTTTGGTTAAGAAAATGGTGTTAGGAACTGATTTGTACGCCGTACTTTCTATTTGAAGATATTAGTTATAGTTTGGTGTATTTGTTTGTATTCGAGTTAAGTCGTTAGCATGTCGTAATGTGTTGACAAGATTCACTCTTGGCAACACATGATGGAATTCGTCTAATATACTACTATACAATACTTTGGTGATGTTCTTGTTTATTTTGGAAGTACAATAGTGTATCGAAGGATTCTAACAAATGGTTGGGGTAACAAAAGTTTAACTTGCTACTAAATTTTTCCAATATTAAATGAGTTAAGAAAAGTGACCATTAGTTTTATATGTATAATATGTACATCCATCTATAAGGCTTCCAAATTTTTTATTGATTCTTATTATACTCAATAAGGCAATCAGAAATACAAAACAGTTTGAATTCAGATGATTTTATAACCTCATTTTGCTTCTTATAGTATTATATAGGTTAGTTTGTTTAGTATTTTCATAGAAATCCTTCTTAATCATGTTGAGGTGTGGTTTCAGACTTACCAACTAACCAGTTCCTCCTCATTAGTATCATTTGAATGATTTTGAAAATCTTCAGACTCTACTATTTCTGTAGAACTATGTGTTTAAAGAATGAACATGTACTTTACTAAAACAAAAAGCATTGAATGACTGAAACAGAGCACTACAAGTTTCATGTTCAAGTTCTGCATAGAGCTTCAAAACAAAATATCTTTGTTCATGACACTATAGATGTAAAGTTGTTCACCCAACATTTATAGAATGTAAAATATTATTAGGAACGCCGTAGTTAAAACACAAAGAGAAATGGACAATAATTGGTATATATATGTCGCATTCAAATATTTGTGTTGATAGAAGTAAGAACATTCTATCAACACAACAAAATATATGTAAGCTGATAAATGTATGACTCTCCTTGAACTTCTACCAAAGTGACTCTCCTCAAATCAGAATCGTACAAATCCTCTTGAATCGTATAATTACATAAATCTTTCTGAATCGTACCGCAGCTACAAACAAAAATAGTACTTTAGGAAGTTAATTCCTAACAAATATATTGCCATTTTCATAAGTAGATAGATGTGTTCACCCAATGAATGAATGTATTTACTTAATAAATTAAGGTGTTTGTGATAAATAAGTTCATCAAAACTAAATAAAGAGTGTACATTCTACAAATTATGCAACATAAAGGTATCTAAGTAAATGATGAGTTTCACTAGCAGGTTTTACTGCATATGCGTATATTTAAGACAATTGCATTTACCCATTTTAAAGTGATTCATGCATATGTACATCTAGGTAGAAAATTTTATTCATTGAAGTTACTATGGAAAACAAATTTTTTACTTAAGTAACAATCAGTCAATTCACAAGGTATTTGTTGCCAATGGCTAATGAAAGCTCATTAGAGCAATCTGTTATAGCAAATCTAATTCTCTATTAACTGTTTGCAAATTGAGTTTCAACAAAAACATCAAAAGTAATCATTTATATCAAGCAGGATGTTTGATTTTACAAAAAAAATTATCTTCCCATGAATTTTTTTTCCAAATCAACTATCCAAATAAGCTCTAATGTACTGGCTAAATATGCAAAATTGACATAAGGTTTAGATACCCACCAGATTACAAGGTTCCTCTATACAGAAGGTTAAATCACTAGAACAGTTAGAACAAATTTAGTTGGTACTTAACGATTGTTACGTTGATGTATCTAATGCAGTTATTTACCACACATCACCATGACCCTTTTCAGTTAAAATACTACTCCAGTGCATTGAAAGCATAGATACAATGCTGACAAATTTTACTGCTATCAATGCAGCAATATATTGTTAGGACTTGACTTTTTGCCGTGTGATTTGTCTTACTATCCGCGAATTGTTTTTATGATTATAGATGATTTGTAGGCTGTTGTTCAAATCAATCCGACTTGATTCGACATATGAAAATAATGTTGAGAACAATGTGTTGCCAAGATTATTCTTGGCAACACATGGGTAGAGCATAATAGATTATGCTTTTACGTATAATCGTTTTGTGCTCTGTTTCCTTGCTACCTGTTCCGATTTATACGATAGTTTAGTAATCATACTCTTACATATATATGTATATATTGTTAGAACCACATTAATAATTGCTATACATGTGCATATTTTGTATGTATAACTGAGCCATTTTAATTGGGCAGTTTTATTCTACATGTAGATTAGGTTTTTGTACTTTCGTTGTTCCAAATTGAGGAGCTACTTTATTTTGCTCACTCTTTTATCTATCTCTAAAAAATATCTATCATGCTCTTAGACTTCAAAACAGCTCCATACTTAATATATTGTTGTATTTTGGTCTTTGTTCCTTATTTGCTTGGGCTTTATTCCAAATCTTGAAAGTTGCTCCCAATCGCCTTGAACCCCATTCCAGATTGTTCCTGACATATATATATATATATATACATATCATTTATTACGTTGGATTGTAGAGCCCAATGTTCTTATTAGTGAAACTAAAAACAAAGCAACCTGTCGACTTAACAAAATTGAATTCAATTTTTGCTAGAAATTAATGAAATACATCATTGCCATTTGAGAGCTGGCTTTGAAGATTTGCACCACTTTGCCAAAAAATCACAGATTTTTTTTATGAAAGAACTATTTTATAAATATACTAATTGCTGCATTTATCATATTCATCTTGGTAAATGGAGCAGTTTTAGGAACTAATTTGTTTACAACAACTAGTTGTTAAGGGAATTACTCTTTTAAGAGTTATTTTGTTTTTTAGCTGCATCATTTTGTGACTCTCCAGATGGATTGGCATTGAGACTTTGTTTGTTATGTTGCTGAATGTACTTCTTATTCATTCTCAGCAGCACAAATTATGTTTGTATAATGTTACCATGCTTCTATAGTCTTTGTATCCTTCTTACCACCTTGTCTGCTACATTCATAATATGCAGTTCAATCATTATTGCTGGTAATTGCACCACCACAAGAAGCAGATACTTTTGAGACAGATGCTGATTTTGATTTTATTGAAGCAACTCTAGCAACATGCAAAAAGTTTGTTGACAATGTAATGTTTCATTGAAAACAACTGCAATGTAAATTTGTCCATTCCAATAAAATGCAAAGTTTCTTGCATAGACTGTGCAAGCTACTATTTTAATCTTGCTGTAGACATTCATTTTCTTCAGGAAAAACCACTATTATAGAAAGTTGATATTAGAAATTGATTATTAGTGCCGTACTATTTTAATCTTGCTGTAGACTTTCATTTTCTTTAAGAAAAACCACTATTATAGAAAGTTGATATTAGAAATTGATTATTAGTAACGTACTATTTGATTATCTTTTAATAAATGTTGTTAGGACTACAACAATGCCTTAGATTTGCATATTCCAGAATATCCTATACTTTATGTTCAGTTTCATATATTCTAACGGCTCATCACAAAAGCAGCCAATGGGGATTTTGTTCTATTCTTACTTTGATGACCTTTCGCAGATTAGCCAATGGGAAATTATTCTGACAATTCTTCACTAATCAGCCAATGGGGATTTGTTCTTATTCTTGATGACTCTCCACAAATCAGCCAATGGGAATGAGGCTAGTCATCAAGTTCATGCTGGTCATCAATTATTCTTTTATATTTCATCTTCATGCTTTCTTGTCATTAGTGGAAAAAGATTCACATTAACATTTATATGTATGTCAATACACTTGTATTCCATCATTTCTCTTGTTGTCTCTCTTGCTGTTATCCATCTTCCCTGTTCTGTTCTTGTTTCTTAGATCCTTTTCCTTTTTTTGCAAGTCTTGACAACTGTGTTTGCTTTTGAATATGAGCAACTTGTATGGAAGTAGCTAAGTCTTGATTGTGTTGACAAGATTCATTCTCAACAACATATATGACCAAACTAATATACCAATGTACACGCATTTTCTGTTTCCTTTGTAACTCTGGTTTATATGTGCTTAGTATAAAGCAATAATCCAACATTTAACTTACTGATAATTGAGCTACACAACTAAAAAATCCGCAATGCGTACAAAAATCTGCAGAGTATTCACTGCAGGAGAACAATACTTGAAGGTTGTTTAGCTTTTTAGTGCCACATAATTTCCTGTTCAACATTCATAAATTTGCAACAAAATACAAATGGTAATGAGGAATTTACTTTTGCCAGTTGAAGTTCAAAGCCTGGAAAAAGCATTTGGGAAGAAATGAAAGAGTTTGAGAGTGTTCACAGCACACTTCCAAAATTTAGACTTAGGTGATGTTTGCATAAGGTTTGATGAAGTTACAGAAATTCATCCAGAAATGGCTGAATATCCGAGTGTATATGCAACCATTGTTCTAAACTGGACTTTAAAATGCCACTATTAAAGTTTTTTAAAAGTGCGAATACCTTCACCTACCCTGTAGAAGAGTCTTTGAAATCTTTTTTTGGGGAATTATTGACGTTGGAGGAACCAAAAATTTTTAAAAATTTGCTCAAATGTTTCAATGCAAATAAAAAACTAAAATGCCAGTGTATTTGAGAGGTGCCACCTGTCTCCAAAATTTATCATTTTCACAAGTATCAATCTTGAATGGTGGATTAAATTTCAGTATTGGTCTTCATGGATTACTACAAATCAGTACTTCCCATATCCTTTGAAATACTTGCTAGTTTGAAGATAAATTGTCACCTTTGGGATGAATTAACACTTGCAAAATTGAATAAATTATTGAAATTTTTTCAGCTATTTATTTCAATGCAAAATTATTTTTATATTTTTGCATTTAATAATTTTTTGTGGAGAAAAAAATAATTTTTCAAATTTTTTCTCTAGGCTTGTTGCAAATATAACTTGGGAATTCACCCAAAGTACATCATGATTGCAAGTTTAGAATCAGACATGGTACCTTTTTTTCCTTGATATATTATGCTATCATGCCCTTTGAATGGAAAATAATCTGATCTTTATTGGAGAGCACTAAAGATAGAATTAAATCTGCAGAATATATTAATTTGTGAAAACAAAACTGTGTTACTCATAATCTCCAAGTATTTGATTTTTGTACCCAATAGCACCATTTGAGTTTTTTGAGACAGAAGTCCTTTTAAAACAGGAAAACAAATTGGGTTAAAATCAAGCATCTAGCTCTATTTTTAAATTTTTCATGTCCAAAAAATTATGAGTGTTGATATTCAACATATTGATGATCACTAATTTGAAATAGCTTTAATAATAAGATTACTGGGTTGGATGGTTGAAAGTTTACATAGTCTAAAACCAATGAGCTAATCTTATATATATGCATACATGATGATCATTATGCTTGAATTGTAATGAAACTTTTTAAAATGCAATCTATGCAATAGTCACTTGTTAGGAATTGACTCCCTTGGAGATTAATTCTATTTTTATAGCTGCAGTCATTTTTCATTTATAACATTCCAACTTAATTGGCTGCACAGATGCCAGTAGGGTTACATACTTTATTGTGTTGATAAAGTTAGCTCACTTCTATCAACACAATTAGTGCACAATAAATATATAAATATCTGTCACAGTTTCTTGTGCTTAGTTGTATTTCATGCTTCTAACATTGTTACATAATTGAATTTAGACTGCAAATTTATCATTTTGGAAATGGAATTTTGGTCGACTAAGTAATCGTGCTGACACGTAATCCAAGAAGCCAGAGCAAAAAGAAGGAATACGAAAATATTACACAAATAGTGTAATTATATTAGTCTTCTTTTATGTGTTGATGAGAGTGAGTTTTGCCAACACCTTACAGCTTATTCTGCATGCATACAGGACAAATTAGATTAAACTATAAATACAACTCCCTAAAGAAATTGTACATGAACTATAACATGTAAATAAATCATGACTTAAAGACAAATCATACAGAAAAAACATATTAAATCCTGACAATTTTTTCAAAATTAAAATTGTTCAGGTTGTATATTCAGAAGCACTATTGTTTTAAATTGTTATTCAATAAAATGTGCAATGCTTGAGAAGACTAAAAGATGTTTGTTACAAACATTTCTAGAAAACATTTTGCTTAAATAATCTGGTTGATAATATACATGTGAAGAATTTTTTTAATGCCTGTTGCAACCTGAAATAAATGCACTTATAAAACTCAAACAAGCATAAATTGCTCCATCTGTCAGATTATACACAATTTTTCAGTTTATAAAAGAGTACTTCAGAATAACACTGA